>JAQGBB010002425.1:0-10942 GCA_034691745.1 Prismatolaimus dolichurus | reverse complement strand
GCCGAAAGAAGCGATCGTCACGTTCGCGAAGCCCGCGTCGAAGGTTCGCCAACTGTCTCTCCAGCTGTCCATTTTAATGGTTCTGCTTCAAACTTGAAGGTATTCACGAAGTCGAAGCCGTTCGTATGATCGTCGTCGCTCACGATCTCGCTCGCCTCGTGATCGCCGACGTTACGGTGGCGGCGGCGGTGGCGGTGGTGGCGGAGGAGCTCGAGTAATTGAACCATTTATGCAGTTAGATAGAGGTCGTATATTGATATAGCACATGTATGCACGTGTTTGCGTTTGCGGCAGTCGCAAATTGTGAAGTGATAGCGCTGGCTCTAGGAGCGCGGTTGTAATGCTTACGTACTGTACGTATACTTTCCTCACCACGTAGGACGTATGTCGTATTATGTATCAGTATGTACTACGACAACATGCGTTGCGTATTGAGGCCAGTAATGTACGTCTTTGTGTGGTCCTGCCACAACTACAGGACTTAGACGAGCCAGAGCCCAATCGCTGTATTGGTATCTTCGGAATGAATACACGTACATCGGAGATGGATCTCCGCGAGTACTTTGAGAAGTTCGGTCCGATCGAGAGCGTTCAGCTCGTTTACGATCGTCCGGTGAGTGCGCGCACAGACCTGACTGCATCCGGTCTTTTTTGTGTGTTTGACAGGAGAACCCTTCGCCCTCGAAGTGCGTCGGGGTGTTTGGCATGAGCATGTACACGAACGAAGAACGCCTGGGGGATTACATGTCGCAGTATGGAAAGCTAAAAGAAGTTCAGATCGTTTATGATAGAAAGGTTCGTTTTTGCTTTTCCTCGCTCAGCGAGGGAGAAGGGGTGGTGTTACACTCGGTGTCCGTCAGCTAGTGATACGAGAAAGAAAGCCTCACTCAAATCGAACTTTTTCTATCACTGGGCGTGGTTTGTTGTCGAAAATACCTTTTTGATCCGTTTTGGCGTTCGACTGTGCATGCTCGCACTGCTCAATTCGAGGGCGGTGGGTTTCTTTGTGTTTTAGTATTAATTAATACATTAGCATTGCTGTTTCGTGCTAATTTAATCTATTGCTTTATAGTCGGGTCGTTCGCGCGGTTTTGGCTTTGTCTACTTCGAGAACTTGGAAGATGCTATTGTGGTAAGCATACAGTATACGTGGAACTCTATGAATTCAAATGGTACAATTTCTACTTTGTTCAGGCGAAGGAGCGTGCGCAAGGTGTCGAACTTGATGGACATCGACTGCGTGTTGATTTTTCGGTTACTAAGCGTCCACACACGCCGACGCCTGGCGTCTACATGGGTCGACCTACCTAGTGAGTTTTTCGATGAGGCGACTGAGTGGTCAGTCTCGTTTTTTGATTGCTTCTTACTTTTTAGTCGTCGCGGTGACCGGGACGATTTTGACCGCCGTCGTTCGCCGCGACGTTCACGCTCGCGGTCGTATTCACCTCGCCGTAAGTGAGGCAAGCGAGTTTGCACTGCGGTGTTTTGGTTGGCGATAACGGTGTTCTTTGGTTTAGGCTGATGTCGGAGTTCGCTGTCTGTTCGTCGAGACACTCCATGCGGATTTTCATCGTTTTAACCTTTACCCTTTGTGTATGCGTCTGTACGCACGCTGCCGTGACAGTTGTTGGCGATTCTCGACGCTTCATCGCGCCGTTTGTTTTTACTTGGACGGAGACGTCGTTGGGATAGTTGATTGATTAGAATGTTCCGTGTGGGCACATGCTCTCTTGGGCTTGCGACAGTTGGTTGAACAGAGATGTGTTTGACGACGCGCTGATGGAGCTGTGGAACGAACTGTTTGCTCTCCTGAACATTCTCACTTGCTCGGGTGAGTCCGTGGGCAGTCGAGCGTCGGCGCTTTTTCTCGTTGCAGACACCCTCTTCTGTTATGTACTAGCGTTTTGTTGCGCTTTGATCCCACTGTAATTTACTAGTAGTGCGTGTAGGCGTGTATATGTACTGTACGTGCAAACTGTTCGATTGGTTGCGTTGGTGTCATGATAGAGGCTTGGATGTTGTGTTGCAGTGCAGTGCATGCTAATTGACGCTTCTGTTGTTCGGATTTGGCGTAAGCAGGTTGGAGATACAATGACAAGTTGTCAAGTGCTTTTGTATTTTCAGTGCGGCGTACGTGCTTCGGTTGGTGTGGGACAGACATTTGGAACTGCGGGAGTACTATACAGTGTTGCTGACTCATGTCAATGTTTGCTTTACGTACTTATGTACCCGAATCGACGTCACTCACGACTGGAGCGACGCGAGTAGTGCGCTCTTAGAATTACACTGAGGAAGAAAGGCTCGGAACTGTGGCTGAAGACGAAGTGAACGTAGCTGCGAGGTCTGGCGTCAAAATAGACGGCGGAGCTGTGCTGCAGTTTATGTACTTCCTATACGCAGTCGTGAACTATTCGGGTTTTGTGTGTACTGTACGTGTGGCGTCTGCATTGCTAGCACTTTTGATGACATTAATCTTGATTGTCCAGTGTCGCCTGTTCTTCTTGTGACTAGGCTCTGTTTTGGCACGTGCTGAATGGCATTACTTTGCTGGTAATCGACTGGTTCTTTGACTTTGAAGGATGAAGCGCGTCGCTGTGAAAAGCGATTGAACAGAAAAACGAATACCCTCCGTCCATGCAGTCGCAGAAGACGAACTGAAATGAAAATACAAAGAGAGCAAGCAGTCAAGCAGGAACAAGAAGACCACCTAGTACAGACGAGCGAAAGAAGACTGAAAAGCGAACGAGCAACTTCAGCTCGAATGGTGTTTGAAGGCAGTGCACAAAACGGGGGTGAAGGCGCAAGAACGAAGCTGGCTGGTAATGTCCAACGTGGTGTGGTGCTTTCTGTTTCGGTTGGGCCTTCGCAAACCAGATAGGTGGACGGTCCGTCAGGTTGGGGTCTTCATTTATGTTTAGGGCATTCTTTGGGCGTTCACAAGCTTGCTTTAACTTTTGTCACAATATGTCTAACATTTCATTGTGCGGCCAATGAAATGTTAGGCATTTATGACAAAAGTTATACTGTAGCGCTGTATATTGTGGTGTATGCCACGCGTCGAGCATAACATGTACTGGCTCAGAAAGTGTACCGATTATGCGTACATACGTTATTCTACGAGACGTCAGAGCGTATTCATCGCCAGTATGACGAGCGAGATGGAGATTGGCTACGTTGAGTTTGTAGGTGAAGAAGACGTCGACGATTGACTACGGTACGTGTACGTACTTTGCCGCTCATTGTAATGCGTCTGCAGCCGACCGGTTGACGAGAGTAAACGTCTACTACGCATTTACTATTTACTAAAGGCATGCGCGTAGTGGGTTGTAAATTTTTTGCTTACTTTATGCGCGCAAGGTTATGCACGCTCGGTCGTACTGTGTGTGTGTACGTTTACGGCGTGTACACAAGCGGATGTCACCTTGATCGTGTCGAGTATTTCAGGCGTTTACTGACACCACGACGCACGATAGTTATCAGACGCCACTACTATCTAACAACACTACCCGCCATTATCTTTGGTCGCCTCGAGGGAGAAGTCATAGCAAGCAAGGTTCATAAAGCTGCTAATCGAGGCAGCTGATCAAAGCGCAGGGGTCACTTGCAGCTCAGTTCGGCTCCTTTTCGCGTTCAGATAAACCGGCTTAAACACGCCGAATAATTGGCTCTGTGCCAAGGTTCCCGATGTCCGACTTCTGATCTGTAAAGAGGCAGGCGTTATGCAACGGTTGAATCAGCCGACGGCGACTTACTGTGTGGTGGACCCGCGCAGCGAATACTGTCCATGTAGACGGACTGGGCGTACGAAAAGAGCCATGCTGGATTTTGGTACTGCGAACCACCGTTGAGATCGCATCGACCGCTGAAGCCGGGCAAATTAATGAAGTTTGCGGACTTGCATTGACTGTTCTCGTAACAGAGCTTTGCGCACTCCTTTTGGGAACGTGCGAGCGTTTGTTGAACGATGTAGCCGAGGTAGGCGTAGTGGTCGACTGCGTTGTATGTTAGACCTTGTGTGCAGGCTGGAAAGAGATGGAATAAATCGATATCTTGTGCTAGACAGTGCGATTTTTGTTTGTTAACAGAGGCAGTATACAACGTAGTGGATTTGCAATTTAATACGTGTTGTGCACGTGTACTGCATATTTTGTACATTGTACGTACTGCATGTGGAGCATGTTGGAGCTTACTTTCGTCGTAGTAGACGTCGTAGTGAGCGTCGGCAGTACCTGCGCCCGGGGCGTCCCCATTCCAGGCCGACATGTCGGAATCGGCACGTGCACTTTGATCATGGCTGCTGGACACGACCGTGAAATCTGGCGGTCCTACGACAGGTCCAGCGACGCTTTTAGACGCATTCGAAGACGACCAATCGGTAGGATGCCGCAGGCGCTCATATTCGCCGAGGGATGCTACAACTTCGGTCGCGGGCTCGCCTATTATGGCTACCCCGACTGTTGAGAGGGACGGCTGTTCGACCACGACGATCGGCAGCGACGAGACGATGGAGCACAGCTGAGCGAGAACGAATGTTGCGATGGGAATCATTTCGACGTTCGAGTGCAGAAGTTTGAACGTACGTATGCGAACACCGTTGTCAGCCGTAAACAGTGAGTCTGATGAGAAAGGCAAAATTGAAGATACACTTGGTGAACTTGAGCTCTTTATAGTCGTTGTTCGGCCGTAAAGTCAGTCACACCGTACGTTTTACTAGGAGAGAAAAAATAAACAATAAATTTTGGGCCTTTCTCGTGATGACTACGTCACGTACTGTACACAAGGCTGCGTGACGTCCAGCCAGACCATGCGTAAACGTTGAAAAGGCGGACTTGTAGTACTACATACCGTAGTAGAGTGGTTGTAGATGGTTAAGTTTTTTGTCAGTTTTAAGGGTTTATCCGACCTTTTAGTCGCACTTTGCAAGACAGCGTCTGGAGTAAAACTTAAAATTACTAGTTTCGTTTGAACAAAATAACAAAGAATGTCCTGCGGGCAAATTCTTGTGTAATAGGTAGTCGCACGAGTCTGCACAGCTGTCGTACATGCCTCGTAAGATGCAGGGGTTTACAATTTTACAGTAAATACGTTGTCCAGGCACGTAGGCATACAGGACGTACATCGGCGGCACTATTCGCACTCCTGTGCGTGTGACGTAAAACGCACGGCAAAAAAACTGCAGTAGCGAAGGGAACACACAGCCCGGCGTGGGCAGCATTCCATCTTTTTTTCTGGAGTACTACGCAATGCATGTTCTGATTTACTCTCAGATTTGGAAGAAAACACATACTTATACTGGGTGATTAATTAGATGCCAAGCCTACGCTAATTTTATCGTCCTTTGCAGGTATATGCGCAGTTCGCTTCCGGGGCCTAAACTCACCCGAGGTTGGTGAATATTTCTTCAGTGTGTGAACATACGTACAGTAAAAGTCGGAGACCACAGAACAGTTTTATAAGCGACGAGTTTATAGACAACCATGCACAATGTATCTTAGCACAGCACAACGCGTGTACGATACGACACCATGTGCACACCGATCGAACATATAGCACAAAACACCACAATCGCATAGCTACACTGCGTAAATATTCGAGCAGCGAGTAGAAATCTTTCAGCGAAACGAGATGAAGATCACAGACAGAAACCACAACAACACAAAAGCTAGAAGGTCCAGTGGCTTTTGTAGCGAAAGCAAAGCAAACCTCGACATGACCGCCGCAGGCATGAAAATGTTAAAAGAAAGAAGTTTCCACCAAACACAAAAAAGAGACAAGGCACACACCCACCGACAGATAAAACTTTAGCTATGCGAATATATGCGTGCGAGAAGCACGATCAGATAGAATCATGTGAATAAATGTGATGCAGTATGTACTAATTGACTTAATGAGTGTCATCTCCGTAAGCTCTACTCAAAGCAGTCACCACCTCCGCTCTAGAAATGATAGCGCGCACATAAAACATAAAAGGGCAAAATACGAACTCTGTACTGCAATGACTGTTCGATAAAAGTGACCACGTCCAGTGCGCACAGACACATACTTGTAGAGTAAACAGACGACGGCAAAAGGTGCAAGTGAAACAAGTACGTACTCTATACCACTGCTAAACAAACACGTACAATAGCGCATGGATAGCAGAACGAACTGTGCCTACATGCACACACTCGGTGGCTGGCTGAGCAGCGGTCACGCCATCTGACACCAACGTCAACCGACTCAGCGCTATCGCAGGCAGTGACAAACACAAAGCACGCTGCCGACGTATAGTAAGAGCTAGAAACTCACAGGCAGCAGCACTGTACGACAAGAGTGAAGCCAACGTAGTTGTACAATGTACTGTACGTACAGGTATTACGCAAATATAGTGCCACGGGCAAGACCGAGACAGAGGGAACAGAAAGTAAAAGCGATTAAAGCCAGCGAGAATGAGACCAGTGATATGCAGGAGTCACAGTTTCGTGTCAGACACCGTGAATAGATAACGCAATAGGGACGACCGACTCCTCGAAATCTCGCAGTCTGTCAGCCATCTATCTGGTGGGCATAATGACAAACAGTGAGACCTGCCAGGCGCGAAGCGTACAGTACGTCATGGTTAGTATCGCAGCTTTCTGAAGTAGCAAGTGCGCCGCTCGTTTGATCGAACAGAGAGAGATGCATTTTGATTAAAATTAGAGAAGACCTACAGTGGATCACATGCACAAGTGCGTTACCGTGGTATTTACCGGCGCCATCATAGCCGGCGTTTTACGTTGATAAATGCGCTCTTCGCACTGCATAGAGCATGTGCACGAGTCAATTCCAACCGGCCAATGAGGCCGCTATTTACCGCGGTAAGCACTTGTGCATATGATCCCGTATCTCACGCACCGATGCGATAGTCCGGCGTGAAACAAGAGCTGCCATTCGCAAGCGACACGAATGCCTCCTACGTCCAGCAGATCATCGCTCTCTCCTAGTCGGACGTGTGCAGCTGCTGTAGCGATTCCTCTTCTGGCAGTGGTCGTCGCTTGAAGCGGGGGTTCGCCACGAGGAAGATGACGCAGAAACTGTAAAGCGCGATAGAGACGCCGAGAAAGTTGATAACCATGCCGACGGGTTCGAACGCCGTCCACTGTCTGGAAAAAAGAAATGTCATTTAAGCGTACAGACAATGTGCACCAGGCTGTTATATATGCATGATGTTCACCCCACTACAGTAAACGTACAACACTAAACTGCAAAAGAAGCCGTTTCAAACTCACTTTCCATAATGAAAAATAGCGTGTTCCGTAATGCCCAACAGCGCGGCGCCTGTCGCGAAAACGAAGATGGAAATACCGAAGAATCGATGAATGGGCATGTACCTACGCAAAAGAACGACCTTGTGTGAGCGTGAGGGGTAAATTGTTCGAGGAGCGCACAACCTACCATTGGCGAACGGGCATCGAGAGACCCGGAAAGAAATAACTCACAAAGCCTGCGACGTACTAAAAAACAAACGTCAATTGCACTCCCTTATTAGCTGGCTTGGCTATTCCTACCTCACTTAGCGCACATATACAATACCGTCGTTGACGGAAGATTGCCAAATGGCTTGACTGGCTCGACTACTTGTTTTGCTTACAACCAATAGCGAGCGTTCGAATGTGAAAATGTCAGAGAACATCTCAGCTTTTCAAAAGTGTTTTCATTTTGTAATAGGTTGTACTATTCAACAGCTATACGCAAGGGAAGTAGTCGAACCAGTGAAGCTATTCGGTACCCTTCCGCAAACGCTGGTAGTACACATGGGTCATTCCAAGCGTTAAAAACGTAACACTATCATAAATTTTACATTTTTCTGCTCGCCCTCGGTCGCTCGCGAACGGCACTATGTACAGCAAGATAGTACTCGGAAAGATCTTTTCAGCGAGCTATCGTTCACCACAACCGGATCACTCGCTCAAATTTTATCTCGAAAATGCTCTAGTTACGTCCGTAACATCAAGTTGACCTAAGCTGTGTTGATTGTCCCCAAATTACACGCGAAATAGGCATGTCACCAAAAAGCTAAACAGTCACAAGGTTACGTCCGTAACTAAGGTCCTGTGAAATCGGATGTGCCGATCTGGTCGAGTGGCGTATCGAATTAAAGGTATTTGCTCGCTGATCATTTTCACCGAGCACGACAAAGCTGCGATGCTTTGCACTCGCGTGCGACAAGTAGAAGCCACCTTTTCGTCACGGACGTAACACGCAGACGTGTTATACATAAATGCGCATAAACGGCATGGAACGACGTAAGCAAACCGCGTTTTTGCGCAGCTTGCATACTGATGGTCGGTCCCTAGAGCAGGATGGGTCGTGCACGCTTTGCAAAGCCCCCATTTTCGTGCCCATGGAACACACAACTTCGACCGAGTGCCGTTCGCGAACGGGTCGGGCGATTTTCACAAAACAAACATGAATGTAAACCTCGTTACAGCTACTCAGGGTGGGGTAGAATTTCCGTTTAAAAAATTCGACCTCGGCCTGACCCTGTGGAATGACCCAGAGTAGAGCAGCAGGAGGCAAGCATTTGAGTACTAACCTGAAAGCAAAAGAGAATAACCGTCGACAGACCGATCCAGCCATGCAGTGAATACATGTTAGCGATGGGTGGATCGGCCAAATTGTGCGAATCGAAGACGGCCTTTAGTGCCGTCACGAAGAAGATGAACACGAGTGAGTGCATTACCACATGCAATGTCTTCGTGATCTTCTTGCGCTCGTGACGAAAGACGCGATAGACCAAGATAGCTTGAAAAAGAAAAATCGAATGTACAATACACAAAGACATATGCCTTTGATCTATGTATGAGAAATAGAAACTGACCTTCTCCGTAAAGAAAAATCATGCCAATTGTCATAAAGAGTGGATGATAACTAAACTCGCGTTTAGGATCTTCCGGACCCCACGCAAAGCCGCCGTCAAAGCTGCCCATCCAGACGGCGACGAGGATAATCGCGAGGGCACCAAGCACCTGCGAGAAGCCGAAGATGAAGGAAAAATAACGAAGATTTTGCTCCTCCTCGAGGGCGTCGTAGCGGTCCATGACAATCGACATGGCTACGACAGGTAGGCGAGAACAGACGGTCGATGCTTTGACTTGGCTTACAGAACTGTATTATACGCAAAAAGGAATCCTAAAAGAGACAATGTACATATAAAGGAGGGGAAAATTGATATGATCTATACATTCAACAAAACACACTCATCATATAAGCCTCGGTAGGTCGGCAGTCTCTTTCGAGGAGCCAGCTATCACGTGTACGTAAACAGCTATATCAAGGATTCATTCACTCTTCGCGCAAAAACACATGCACACGGCAGAATGAGATCGACGTCAAAACCAACATGACTTTGTTCTCGAGCAAGCAGGCGTACGTGAAAATGCTTCTGCAGCGCGCAGCATGTGCAAATGCAGACTCGCGTATGTTGCATACCGTATGGACGTGTGCTGAGAATCAATAGACGCGAGCGGAGGCATACGAACGACCACACGTTGGCCGCGAAGCGAATCTCAAAGCGTATTCTCAGCATTTTTGCTTGGTGGGATGGAGCTCCATTGAGAGAAGGAAAGCACACATAAATGCAGCAAGTCACAAAACAGAAGGGATCCCCGCGCCAGTGGCACACCTCGTCAAAACAAATATACACACGCAAGCATAGCATACAGTACATATGGCGCAACTGCTAGGCTTGCTGAAGAGGCGATAATTACATCCATCGGATTCTGCTTCTATTGGGCGGCTGCTGCACACGTTTGGTCGAGAAACGAGACGCTTGCATGCGCGAGAGAAGCAGCAGGACAATGACAAATTGTTCTCGCGTCTAATAAGAAGGAAGGCGTGCTGAACGGACTGATATCTGAGACTGTCGGTTTGCTAACAGCGGAAAAATCGATTGGGTGCTGAATGAGCCGGGAGGCGGCGAACAGAAGATAGAGCAACGATAAATCAATGGTGGAAGGAAGCTAAGCATGTGCAATACTAATCATATAATCAAACTTTAAGTGATGTTGCAAAAAACAATGCTCTACTTATCTTTTTTGGAGAGCTTTGTTAGAAATGCGGTGTGACCGCACTGCTGCAGCAAGACTTTCATACCCGGCAATCAGTCAACCACGTACGTAAATTTTTGCAAAGCACAAGTGACAAAACGCATAATACCCACACACATTGTACAACACAGGCACACAGCGTACGTACACACGCAAGGTTACCTGATGTCCAACATTTGACCCCGGCCCTGTAGAAAACTGTCTATCAAAATGGTGTCCTTTAGTTTTCTCCTGTGTTTACGTGTTAAAAGTTCCACGTCCCATAAGCGGCCCACTTCCATCTGATAACGCTGTACACACGTGCACGTTGCAATAGACATGTATGCAGAATGTGTTTGTGTATACGTATTACGGCTACGAAATAGGATAGGGGGACCGTTGTATATAAGCATACTGTACGGACCGCTACTGTTCACCAACACGTGTTCTAACATCGACACGACTGCTAACGCAAGCAGCGCAAAGAAATGTTGCGATACAGTCACTACTAAAATTTTCAGATTACGCACGTACCAAACGAGCAGAGCGGAAGCAAGAGCAAAAAACGAAGTCTTCCATTTCAAGTAAATACACGAGATGCTCTAGTATTTAACTACAAGCATGTGGTACGTGTACGTACTGTACTACGTAACGGTTGTAACTGCTAAAATTTTAGCCATGTTACCACAGGAAATTCCAGCATTGATTCTCTCGCAACAAGTTTTCTGCAGCACAAAATCACTTACACAAAATGAGAAAATCTGGAGTGGAATTGTGTGAGTTTAGCTGTAGAATTTTTCAAATTCTGCGCGGAATTTTGTTCCTGCATACCATTTGTCCCACATGTAGGCGCTGGGCAGTTGTTTTACAAAGTTTGATTATCGATAGCAAAGACA
>JAQGBB010002424.1:0-10943 GCA_034691745.1 Prismatolaimus dolichurus | reverse complement strand
CCTGTACCAGTTTTTTCACTTTTGTGTTTTTTATTTAGCCATGTTAAAAGTGTCAGTAAGATTTAAAAGTGTTTCCTTATATGTCTAAAAAATACGCCGCGAGCGAAGCGTGCGACGAAAATTTTTGCGATTTTCAATAAAACTTCATTGAAAAACATGCATTTTCACGTCATCAAAAATGGTTACGTAACCTTTGGCCGGACTCCCTCTCCCCCTCCAAATGTTCGTCACCGTTCGTCACCTTTTTGCCGACTCCCCTCCTTCCTACCGGGTTACGTAATTCGTGGATGACCCCTTAACAGCGGAAGAAATGGGTTCTTTTTCGCGCTGTTTAAGCGCCTTTACTTGTTTCTCTGCCGTCAGAAATTTCGGGTCAGCATACCCGAAGAGTATCATCATGCTATGAAACAGAAAACCGTACATAGCGATTGCATGGGCGTCCGCCAACTTAGCTGAGAGGAATACGCACAGATATAAGGAATATGGAGGGGTAATCCAAATCTGACCGGTTAGCTATTCTCCTTAGTGCTTGCTTCGTGAGAATGCAAAAAATGCTGCGATCTGCGGACATTTTTTATTTGCTCTTTCAAGAAATGAAGACACTCATATTTGAAGTTTTTCTGCCGGCTTGTGCGCAACGCATAAGTAACAATATTGTATACGCGTCGTCGAATCAACAGGTCAACGCGTTTAACTGATCTCCCAATACATGCGCAATGTATCTGCCTAGACAGCGGAATGACGACGAGTCAGTTTATGAAGCGTTGAAAATTATCGCCGCCGACCTCCGAAGAAGTTTGGAAAACCGCCGTTTGGAAGGCCGCCGTTTGGAAAACCGCCGTTTGGAAAGCCGCCGTTTGGAAAGCCGCCGTTCGGAAAACCGCCACCGCCGAGCCCGTTGTTCGGGAAGCCGTTATTCGGAAAGCCGCCGTTGTTTCCGAATCTGTTATTGTTCCAATTGCGGCCGTTGCCGTTGTTCCACTGGCGGTCACGATCGTGTCGGAATTCGCCCTCGCGACGGCCTTCGCCCTCGTGATGATGCTGGGCGTGCGATAGCATAGCGACGGCGGAGAGAAGCAAAATTACGCACACCGCACTCGTCATCTTTTCAATGTTTTACTCGCGACGGAAGTCAAAACTTAAAATCGCTTTTTGTTATCACAACTTATATACCCTCATTGTGGCCGCGTCGGTTGGCAACAAGAAAAAACCGCTTTTGGGCGTGCAGCGGTGACGATAAAAGGGGATCTTAGAAATCGAAGGATGGCACGCCGAGAGACACGGAAAACACCCACGATGTTTGTGTGCGTGCGGCAGTCACGCGTTTCGCTTTTATTACTGTAGGCCTACACCGCGTGTGTTTCGAAATGTCGTTGTTTCAAACCACGAGTGAGGTGTCGCATGACGGCCACACCGATTGTTGGTGCAACTAGGCAGATCAGTTTTATGATAACTCCGGTGTCGGATGTTGCTGCACAGCATATAGTCTTTTGCCTTTGAAAACGCGAAAAATGCTAGGAACAGCAAACAATGCCACATGAGCATGAAGTTCTAAAAAAATTTAGTCCAAGTCAACTTTGCGTCAACCACGTAAAAGTTCCACTGTTAGACTTCTCTCTATAGGTGATCAAAGTAAGATGTGTGAGTCCTGGGACATAGGATTCTTGGGTTTCTTATAACGTGCAAATTTCGTCGTTTTCATTGAATAATGAGCAAAACACGTGGTTCGTACGCTCGATATGACCCGCTAGCCGTGCAAATGGCACTCAGCGCCATCGCTCGTGGAGAGTTGCGACCGGCTCAAGCATCGCGCCAGTTCAAAGTGCAGCCGCGGACACTCTTGCGCAAGCGGACCGGAGAACAATTGAAGAAGCCTGGTCGGCTGACGACGCTCACGGAGAGCGAGCAGCGTCTTTTCTTCGAAGTGATCAAGGTGTTCGGCGAGTCGCCGTTTCCACTCTCCGGCTCGAAACTGATCAAGCTCGTCAACGCCTATCTAGAAAAGCAGCCGAATCGGGCCTATCGGCCAGTCGGCAAGCGCTTCGTCAACCTATTCAAGAAACGGTACTCGGACGAGATTGTCGGGCGCATCGCCGAGGCGCTCGAGCGACCGCGTGCGCTTTACACGCGCGCCCGTCTTGCGCCACATTTCGAGGCGCTTCGCGAGATCTACGAGCGCTACAACTTCGCCGCTCAGCCATGGCGGATCTTCAACTTCGATGAAACAGGGTTCTCGTGTCACGTCGTGTTGTCTATCACACATTTCCTAGCTTAGACTGGATTAGCGGGAGTTGGCGTGCCCTGTAGTGTAAATGAACCAACACGAACAATGTGGGTTCAAGCAGCTTCTTTGTGTTATAACCGGTCCGCTTTTGTGATTTGTGCGTTCGTCGTTTTTGCTTTTTGTTTTCCAACCATCGCTTTTCGTGTTGTTTCAGTTTGGACGTTTTTTTCTTGGTTTGTTGCAATTAAAATCATTCAGTCTGGCAATTTGACGACAGTGTACTGTACAGCGGAACCTGATCAAGGTTCTATTGCAAGACCAGTCCACGTGCCTGCGCACTATGAACGCATTTGCTCAGGTGCACGTACTCATGCATACGCATAGATTATAGTTAAACTAGTTCAGTATTCATAATCAGCACCGAGAAAAACCTCAAACAGTGGAGTTCTGAGTCGATTCAAGATCAAACAAAGTCGAAAAATGCAAAGAAAGTGGCATTCCGCTCAGATTTTCTGTCTTCCGCCAGGTGGTGCTCCAGCATGAGCATCAGACGAGCATTGCTTATGTCTAAAGTGTGCTGCTCGTTCGCAGAGGTCACTTTACGCGACGATTATAATCGATAGGAGGCGGAACGGGAGCGAAGATTGCATCAAAAATTACACTGCACACTAAATCCATGATCTGGCGCAAGGTGGCGCTCGCAAAAATTCATCGGATTGCATACGGACGTCGCTGCAATTTCCCGGAATAGTGCCACTCGTTTGCTACCACGCGTGGGGTCACTAGACCAATAAACGATGACAAAACCCGGTGAAAATCTGCACTTTTGACTGCTTCTGCCCTCTTCCGCCAGGTGGCGCTCTAGTAGCAAGCATCGCTTTGCATAGCGAACTAGCCAGTCGTGTTTCCCATACCCGATAGCTCCTTGTCGCATCATTTTACGACCCTGCAGGGTCCCAAGCCTTCGAAAATGCGCGCGGAAGTCGATTGTAAAAGTGCCAAAAATAACCTGAAAATGGCCTCAAAAAGGACCCATTTTGCAGAGCATGCAGCGGGAGCAGGACGCAACGGATCAGGTCACCGATGGTCTCGCTGGAAAGATCTACTCGAGTTTACCCTAGCTGAGCCGGAGCTGGGCCCCGGGCGCGCTCGTAGGCGTCGGGAAGAGGCCGCGAAAAAATCGGCCAAATTAGGGAAGCACTTTCGCCGCCGACGCACTGTCGGTGGCCAACTTCGCGTGCATGGTGTGCGCGCAAGGCGCAATGTAGCGCGATGATCTAAGGCTTGTTTTGACGGGCGGAACTAGGGCTTTCTTTTGACTGCGCATCGCAACGGTCGGCGCGGTCTCTACGCAAAGTTAGACCCCCATTTACGAAAACCACGTCAATTTAGGGAATTCTACCCTACTATTTCGCCATCGAGCACCACCATTGACGATCGACGACTAGGATTCGAAAAATTTATCGACTTTTTGGCGATGTAGTCACGTCGCTCATCCCGTATGCGTTTGTTCTTATCACTGCTCCACACTGAGATATAACTGAGGGAAAAATTTCGTTCTAAAAACTTGGCAATGTTCCAGCTTTCTGCTAGAGTGGGGTGATTTTTCTCGCCATTTTGAACAGAAAGTCCCAGTTGGCGAAGTTGTTCTCATCCTGGTTTTTGGCTCACTGTGGAAAGGTTAGCAATGGAATCTACCTCCTGCAGATCGTCTGTCGTGGCGTCGTCCAACAAAAGATGCCGAGACATCTTTTCGAGGGCTACGAAGGTTTTACGGTTTACGTCGCTTTTCTTCTTGCCACATCAACGCTACGTATCACGATGTTCATCGGTAATTCAATTTGTGCGAAAATTGATAAATTCTTGGTGGAAAGACGAAGCTGCAGTGTACAAACAATGCAGAGTGTTAAAATGTTGAAACGTTGGCATTTGAATGATTTTTGGTTGAGTAAAATTTTTGCCATTAGCTGAACAATTGTTGAAGTATATTTCAGAGTTAAAATGTATCTTTTAATTTATTTTTGAACTTATATTTTTATTTAAGTTTGTTTTTTGGTTGATTTTTTGCAATATTTTCAACTAAATAAAATTGGCATTTTTGAAATTAACTTTAGATTTCTCAAAATGCTTGTTGTTTGTATATTTTTGAAGTTCAAGGTAAGCTAACAATCGAAAAGAACATTGAATAGTGGCAAATATTTTACTAGCCAATCTAAAATGTACGCTACGAAATACACTTACTGAGCTCAGTCAAATTTGGATTTGTTCTGTAGTACTAGAAGCAGTCTCGATTCCCGTTTGCGCCGCTTTGGACCAAGTCGACAGTTTATGCCATCTCGATGGAATGATAAACTGCATTCGGCTCGACCATTGCGAAAGAAGAAACATCGAAGGTCGTGAGCTCCGAATTCGACTTTTGCTCGTCCACTGAAATAGCGGCTTTAAAAAACGTATGACTGTCGATGCACCAAACGTAAGAATCCCATGCACCAGGATCGGTAATGCGTCATATGAGTCAACCTCCAACTGACCGACTGGAATTTCATACGCTGAAAAGCATCAAAGTGTCGAAAAAATAGTTGAAAATAAAAAATTAATTAAAATTTTAAAACTAGAAGTTTTGAAAAGTGAGAAAATTTTAAAAATTATTTCTATGAATCTACAATACCAACCTTGAATACAAGTACAAATCAACCAGCGTTCGAAACTGACTTTTTTGTTATTTTGGAAGCGGAATTGGCCAAAAGAAATAGTCGAAATCAGAATCGAAAACGGAACTGTGCCCAAATTAGCAACATTCCCACAATAAAATTTGCATAAGTGTAAGTATTGAGCTAATCCGCACGTATTCTGCCATTAGTTACGGCCTTTGTGGAGCATGGTGCCGTCACACCGCTGGTGAGGCCACTGGCCCGTGTTTTTCTTTAAAAGTGACGAAAAGTTTTAAAACATTTGGAAAAATGAAAACGTTATCAAAGCAATTCCGATTTCAATTACTTTAGTGCCCAAATTTCCGGAATCTGAATCGGAATTGAAATTGGAAAAAAACGGTCGGAATTCCGGAAGCCAGTTGATACAAATACGCAAATAAAGAAATTCAAAATTGACGCTAGTGATAAAAACTATAAAAAAGAAGTATATTTTACGCAGTAGAAGACGCATTGAATGTCCGTGTATTACAGCTTTGATTGATGTCGGCGAAGTGTTGCGTATCTTCATCAAAAACGACGAGATTCAATGTTAGGAGGAGCGCAAAAGTCTGCAATGTTGGGAAAACTTTAGGTTTTTCGTTTTCTGTCTTAGCTAGGAGTGTTCCAACGAACCGTGGAAACGGATTGCATTTTAGCTAGGTGAATTGCGTGTGAGTGTCGAAAGCTTCGAACAGTAATGTTTTTGTCTTCTAGAACACAATCGCGACAATTGTCTGGGATATTCGTAGCCTTGTAATTTGCTAGTCTCCTGCTTTTCATTTCCAAGACTACAGCACCAAGATCGAAGCTTTCCACCTCCATTTCCATAGCACAGTAAATGATGGCTGTAGACTCAAAATTTTCCTTTCCGGTCACGGGGCCAAAAGTCACATGCATCATGTCAAAACAGCAAAAAAGCACGTCCAAAAGTAAAAAACGCGTAAAAAAAAGCTTCGAAGAGGAAACGGCCGGTTTTTTCGCTTTTTCGTTCGTGAAAGACGCTGCTTACTGGTGTCATGAGAGCTCGTCTAGACCGTCGTAACGAATGCATATGTTACCGGCATTATTGGAAATCAGACATTCCTAGAAAAAACTGTCTGAAGCAGGCATTTCTAGCAATGCCGTTCAGAAATTAGGCGTTTCTAGGAATGCCTACCTTCTAGAAATTACTGATCTTCGGCAGGCAATACTGGAAAATATCGATCACGAGCTCTGTTTGCACATCAAAACTCCACCTGCATAGATTGTGGTTTTGATTGACGCCGTTTTTCATGTTTTTACGCAGCAACGTAGTGCAAAAGGTCGACAACTGTTGGCGCACCATCTTTACTGTGTGGTTGAGGTTTCAACAGCAACATTCTCCAGGTCAATCCACAACATGATATAAAATACATCAAAATGCACTAAATGCAGTTCGCATAATGGGAACGACACTGAAATGTTAGCTTTGAAGACGTACGAATAACAACCTGAAAAATGTATTAGCCGCACTGCTGAACGACGTAGCAGAGCAGACGCTCTGCTTTAGTTACCTCAAGATCAGAGAACGCTAACGTGTAATAGCACGTAGTACCAAAAGCTGGCCCTAAGGTCAAAGCTACGGCACACTAAATAATTTAGGTAATGGCAAATAATTAAAGAAGCAGATGCAAAAGAATGCAAGAGGTGGAATATGAATATTTGTGATAAGGCACGCACTATCAGATATTATGCCATGGGATAATAATTGGAAAAATACGAGTGTACAGAAGTAGAACCAATGGACAGGCGCTGCATGTGTAATAAGATGACATTTTCAATCGTCCGTATTACTACAACTACTTTAGGAAAGATAGTACGGTTAAAACGACGCATATGCACGTTGCCGATTTACTTGTTGCAGCAGCTCGCCAGCTGTTTGTGGCAGTTGCTGCCGCACTTAACACCACCTGCGCTGCAGGCGCAGCGTTTATTTTTACATCGTTTCAAGCAAGAACACTTGAGATAACCCTGCTTACTGCCAACTCAAACCAAGCCCGCAGCTTCGCGCAATGAGATTTCCTTGCCAGGAACATCCTCCACCGAAATGAAACTTTTCTCGCAAGGATCAAACTCACCGCGTGTGTATGCGCGGTTAAGTATACCTGCCTTCGTTGGCAGCCGATAAATGTTCGCGTTCTCATCGTACGAGACAACGCGCACCAAGACATTAGGATGCGAAAGGCGACCGCGATCGACTGTTGGAATTGGCACTTCAACAGTTGTACCAGCAATCGCGGGTTTCAAACGTTTGTTGGAATCTCCAACCATTTTCGGAGCCTGACGCTTCATTTGCGCGTTGGCACCGACGCGCGCATCATGTGCCTTCTCAGCTCGAACGCAGAATGCGCAGACAGATGATGACGCAAGGCTTGCTCCCTCGGCTTCAGTGCCACAGAGAGCAAACGGGTACGCAGCTTTCCCGCACTGCACACACATGTGTGACGTGTGCTTGTAGCAGGTGCTACACTTTTTCCGGCCATCATCATTAGCATGCTCGCCACCAAATGCAGGCTGTTCCTCTTCACAATCGAGTCCATTTAAGCACTCTTCGCACCTGTGGTTCGCGAGATCGGTTCTATGAATATTTTCAAAGTGAAAACAGTTTAGGCTTATTAGATTTTTTCCTTTCATTTACTATCAATGCATCCCTGTTTGTTCCTCGTTATCCGTTTCAAATAATTCAAAGTTCGTTGACTTGAATATCCTTCAAACAGTATGCGGACTTTTGTCAAAATACGTATGCTCACCCCAATCTTGGGATCACTACGTAACATGCCAAAAAACGGCAGTATGCTACACCCCAGTCTTGGGGTGTTGTCCAAATGTAGTCAAAATATGAAAATTCGACGATTTTAGATTGAAAAATAGGCTGGAAATACTTGCTGATGTGCGACAAACTGGTCTGTCGTATAAATACATGGGACCACAAAATTGGGGTGGAGGGTGCTTCATGTGTACAACTTTTTCACTGACCGGTTGGTTTTAGAAACTTGGATGTAGACATTGTTGTTGAAAAAACACAAGTGCGTTTTCTTTCAGAAATATGCTATAAGTTTCCAGATCTAAGAGCGACATTAGCGCTTATTCTTAGCGTTATCTATTCACAGGTTATAAAAGTTGAAGTAGACTTACCCCAAACGTGGGGTGCAGCATACTCTTTGAAGAATATGTGTAAATCATTTTTAGAGTCACTGACGCAGGTCAGTGACCCTATTGCAGTCGGCCGTGTCTGTCTGTCTGTTTACACTATGACTTTTGAAATAAGAGAGCTATAAAACTAGAGTTTTGCATGCGGATACCTTAGGGTAAATCTAAATTCTGGTTCTTAAATGGACTTTGGAAATCACTTATGACTGCACCATCGATGCCAAAATGTTTAAAAATTATTTTTGGCTATCACTATCGAATGCGTAAACGCATTTAACTGAAATTTAATGTACACATTTCCCATATAATGTTCTTCAAAATTTTTTTGGCATAAACGGTTTTTGTCATAAGTGGTTTCAGGCCCACTTGCACACTGCGCCAGCAAACTGCCCTCGAAAATCGGTACATCCGACTTGTTGCATTCTGCTGCAGCCTGAAGCGCGTAAGAAAAAGGATGGCCAATTGGTCACTCGAAGATTATCCCCTATCCGCAACGTATTCTTCTGTCCTCCTCATCCTTAACCCCTAGAGTGTCGTGGCCGACATAATTGCGGGTAGGCTTGTTTCCGTGCGTGTCAACCCGACATAATTGCGAGCAAATTATGTACAGAACATAGGCCATTTTTTGGTTTCGACATTCTGAGTTAGTTGCAAAATTTGTTAAAACACTCTAGGAGTTAACTTTCAAAGAGTATTTGATTGCGTCTTTTTCTATTTGTGTTGGAGTTCACGTACTGTGAAAAAAATTCGAAGCCACGAACGCTGCACGGAAAGTCGACAATTTCACCCGCTTGACTCAGATTCGGATAGTAGCGTTGACGCTCGCTCGAGGCTTCAGAAACTGCCCTTCGTCTTGCTGGCCGTTTTCATCGTTCTGGAGTTCGAGATCAAAATACTCTTGCTGCAACATAAAAAATTCAATTAAATTGGTTTCGATTTTTTGCAAAAGGCAGCATGCACTCAAAACGAAACAGTCAATGGACGTAACTATCCACCATTGCAGTACCTCTTCTACGCCGCTTTCAAAATCTTCTTCCGTTTCGAGCTTGTACATCAGACTGAGAGGAAGTACCGAGTCGGCGCCAGAAGCCAAGCCTAGACGAGGCTCGGCTCTATACAATGCTTCGAACGGAGAACGACCAATGCCGCTGTGAGACACTTGTTCTTTTGAAACTAGACGATAGACAACAACGATGTCCACTGCTTCGACTTGCAGTCATTCATAGCGCATCGAAGCTTTGCCTTGATGTCACGGTCGGCACGTTCGACTAATCCTGAACGTAGTAAGAACTAACGGTCAAATCAGAAAGTGCTAAAGGCTTCCTCAGCCCATCAGCTCCAATTAATTTACCCTGACTTTGCGGATTACGCGGTTTCCCATGAACAAGCTTGAGTGGATGCCACAGCAAAGCCAGCGCTTTGATTACAGAATTCACAAACTCTCGGCCTGAAGACATGCGTTAAACAATTACTCGTATTTTTGCATCATTCCAGGCAGCGAAGTGAGCATCAAAAAATTTGGACTGGCAAAGCCGAAACGCATCCAGCGTAAACAAAAAACGTGTTAAGCATATAGAGGCCATGCAAAAATCACGCGTGCCAAAAAACGCTGTTTTTGAAGCCTCGCAATCATCAGTGACCTCGTGAAAACAAAATCGTTAGTGAAAGCAAATTTGACACTACTTTTGAGGGCTTTCTGAATGTTTTTTTACCAGTAGACATCCTTTTTATCCCTCGCTTTCTTCATTCATTGCCGGATGCAAAATCTGCTGCTCGCCTTCCAGGTCGCATCACTATATTTGTAAATTTTTATTTATAAATGTAAATGTATAAATATTAATATATTTAATGATAACTTTTTCCGCAGGAAAGGGAAAATCTTAGAATGCAGTCATTCACAAACCCACGTGGACTCAAAAATGCCTTTTTAGGTTCCCCACTCCCTTCGTGGACACATAGAAATAGATTATCTTTAACACATGTCCTGGATTTCCGGGTGACTCCCTCACCTCCCGTGATTCCACGTGGACTGTGAATTACCCCAATGGCCAGTGAGCACCCTTCTTTGAACGCTAGCTTGGCTCGTTGCTGTCGGATGCAATAATATGTGGCACCAGGCCACAAACATACCGTTGTCGGAAGGCAGAATCGCTGGTGCACCAATCTCAGAAAAAAATCTCTTTAAGACGCTGAGTGACCTCTTTCGCAGATTTGTTTCGAAGCGGCGAAATCTCACGATCTTTGTTAAATGGTTTTGATAGACCATGATGAAGCGAAAGCCGCCATCCATTTCGGTTTGCATGTTGATTAAGTCAACCTAAATATTCGCGACAGCTTTTGCTTTTTCTACATTTTTTTGCTGGAATCGTTTTCTCGGAGAATATTGATCAAAATGAATCAATCAGAAATAAACGTGTTGACAAATACTAGCGTTGCTTTTATCGGCCTCGATTAAGTCGCGACCACATCGGGCAATTTGCCCCATGGACTTCCGTGACCCCTTCCACTGGCACCCTAATTGGAATCAATCTAATTTTATCAACCTGTCCTTGGCTGTTCAAGTCCGAAGATATGATCGGTTTGGTGACCACGTGCGCTCGATGTCGGCTTTTTTTCGTTTCGCACGTTTCGCATAACTGGCAAAAAATCTTGACAACTGGACGAAACGCGTTTGCAAACCTCTTTTCAACTTCTTTCAGCATGATATCACGACAGGCGTGGCCGCACGCTTCATGCACCTACACGATCGCAGACGTACTTGCATAACATGTGAGCAGACAGCAGGCGAGCTTTTTGTTACTCGCTACGCTTGCTAGGCATGCAAAAAGGACCAGTTGTTTTACTTACAGCGAAAAGTTCGT
>JAQGBB010002423.1:0-10945 GCA_034691745.1 Prismatolaimus dolichurus | reverse complement strand
GCTTCACTCTGCCAAAAGAAGATGCATCGATCGGCGACAGCAATCTTCGTCTGTTTTATCGCGTCGCTCTCGTTTGCTGTATGTGACAGGCAGGTGAGTGGTTTTAGTTCCCTTTCAGGTTCTAGCAACTAGCAACTAAACGGATTGATTGATAGCTAGTATTAAGAGTCAGTGGGAATAAACCGACTAAGAGGCCAGAGGTACAGGACACGTTCAAAATCGTGAGTCTGAGCTAATTTTTTTTTATTAAAGGCGGTTTTTTATTAAAGTCGATGGCGGTTCAGGAACCGCTTTGATTTTCGCGATCAGATCTCCCTAGCTCGAGATATGAATTTTCAAAATTTAGAAGTTTACATGGGAAATTTTAAAATGGCGATTTTTTTGACATTCAAAAATGCTAAACTTATAGCCACAGGTAAATTTTCAAACGTTTCTCAACGAAAGATTGAAGAGCAATGTGCGCCAGATTTTTGAGAAAATTTGAGCGAATGAAAGGTACCGCCAATTGGGTTTAGGCGCCTGAACGTCGGTCACTTTGAAACTTTTGGGCTCTATTCCCGCATTGACTCAGTACTGTTTTACTCGGTGAATTTTTTGCTCTTCTGCATGATATTCTTTGCAGATTTCGCTTGAATTGAACCCTGATTGTGATCTCGAGAATTGCACAACGTTTGGTCTAGCGAATCACACCGACGCTGCAAACTCACTTCTCTATTTCCGCGCTAATGGAACGACGAGCACTCTCCATTATCTGTTCAGCACGATCGGAATACCTTCCATACTTGTGCTCCAGACGACGCCATCTGCTCGAATTTCGATCAACTGGACAGAGTATTTCAATCGATCGGCAGATCCAAGCGTTCACGTTGAAGGAGGCGTCGTTCAACTCGCTTACGGCATCGCGCTTCCAAAGGTTTCTTTCTATTTTTGTGCGCGACGGTATCAGCAGTATGTGTGAATATTTTAGTTATGGCTATTTAACGACACAAACGACGAGGCCGACATTAGCAAAGCGAATACCAGCATTCCATTTCCCCTCGACAAACTCTGGTGGCTAGCGCCAAAGACATCACCTCTCGACCCCATCCCTTTGTCGTCCCCGCAAGCCTTTGCATCGTTGACGAACACGATCGAAGCAGGAATCGATTTCTTGAACTCATCGTCAGCGAAGTTTCAAATCACCGTATGTCCACTTAGCAGTATAATAATCATTTACACTGCTGAATCGATTGCAGCTCGATGTCTTCGGCGCGGCAGGTCGTCACTCAGAGCGACCGCACTTGTTGCACTCGGATGACATGGCGCAGATTACCGTCGCGCTTGATGATCTCGGGTACGCTGGTTTTGCTAGTCCGCGTTTTGCCATCGAAGTAGTCGTCGTCACGGACGAGTCGGCCGTCGATGGACTGCCGAGTCTTCTCGAAACGACGAGCATCGACGACGAGTATACACCGGGAATCTTTAGTGTACGTGTACAGCACATAGTTATACGTTAGATATGATCTGTAACATACGGGTGCAGTCTCACGTTATTATTATGTTAGACGTCGTTTATCAATATTTCTCGCTCGGCGTTTCTGGTATGGAAGCCCGTTTGCTATCGCGATAAGGAGCGAACCGTTGATGGCCTAACACTGCTGAGGAGCGGACAGATTCGACCGGTACGATTCAGCCACTTTCGGGGCATTACATCAAGCTACGAATCGATGCTATGTATAGCCTATTTCACATCGAACTCATGTCTTGACTGCATGGTTTAGTGGAAATTTGCACTAAGCCATGCAGTCAAGACATGAGTTCTATGTGAAATAGGCGATACAACGAATGTGCTGTGCTGTATTGATTTCTTCTGACTGCACAGGCTGAAAATGCAACGTCCGCGGGCTTCAGCATTCTGAGCGCTTACTTTCCAGCGTGGAGTAAGCTTCAGACGTTCGCGCTTAACGTTACTCTCGCTTATCCGCCGAAGCACTTCTACGACGAGAACAAGTTCGCACTCTGGTATGCAAGTACAGTACGTTTGGCCTCTGCTTTGTGCACTGTAAACATAGTGGCAGAGAGCATGTCGTGTAGTCATATGCCATCTGCTTTAAAGGGTGTTCGCGTTCGGCGTCGGCGAACGACCACTCGAGAGCATCTCGTCGATCCTCGTCACGCTTATCTTCGTCTGCTTCGGGTTGCCGTTGCTGGCGATTGTTGCTGGCCTCACTTCCTACGTTCTTCGTCGACGCAGACGGGAGCAAGAAGCGACAGGTCTTTTGCAAGAGGAGATTGTCGATGGCGAGACAAACGAGTAGTCTCGAGGCATTCTTTTGCTATACGTACTGTGGTCGTTCATCCTTCTGTGTTTCGAACGCCGTGGTGCTTTTGTCTGCTCTGAGCTTTATCTGTGATACTTGCACTCGGGTGAAATCTCCTATCTTGTTTGTGTTGCGACAAAGTAAAATGCTTTGCGAATGATGGCTTTGTTTGGTGTTTGGGAAACTTCGAGATCAGTGGGCAGTAATTGTGGGTAGAGGGCATGCATTAATACGTATTGTGTACTATATATGCAAAGCAAAGTTGTCGGATATAAACGGAGTTTGTCGGAAGTTGCTATCTCAATCGTGCTGTTTTTAAGGACAAGTTATCGAATGTCGAGTAAGTAGTGCTTGTTAAAAGTAGTTGCATTGCATGCTGATAATTTTAAAAACAGTTTTCTAGAGCTCGACTGAACCGATTTTGAATTTCAAGCGGCAAGATATCCGAAAAATTGCCGGCATTATTTTGACATCTTAGAATTTAAAATCGGTTCATCTAATCTTGAGAAAAACTGGTTTGGAAATTTTGAGCATGCAGTCACAAGATATCGTACTTCAATAGCGTCTACTTATAGCAAGTGTGTAGTCGAAAATTTGCATAAGTTTAGTAACCGCTGCATTCGTTGATTTAAATTTCATCAGACTGGTATATCCCATTTTTGAGGTTCAGATGTTAGTGTTCCATTTGGAGGCTTAGATATTAGCGTCCAGATGGTAAAACATTTTTGCGTTTTCAGGACACCACAATCGTTCGTGTGTTCGTGATTCTTTCTCATTTATCTGCGTGAGAAAATTACTTCATTCCGCTTGGACGTTGATGTACAAGAAGGGAATTCAGCTTGCCACTATGGCTTTTAACGCAGTCGAAAGAGGCGCACCATTTACGTTCGATTATCGCATTTATTTGAGTAAGTGAAGTGCCACGTCGGTCACTGTTAACCCCTGTTTGAAGAGGCTGTACTGTACGTACTGTAAACTTCTAGAAAACAGCGACGGTAAATTTCTCTCAGCGTGGCACGATGTTCCGCTCTATCACGACGAGGAGGCGAAAATCTATAACATGATATGTGAAATTCCGAGATGGAGCAATGCAAAAATGGAGGTTCGTGTCGCCCTTGTAAATTACATTGTTTTGCGCCTTGTCTATGCGGCTGTGCTCTTTCGCTGTACAGATGGCAACGAAGGAGCGCCTGTCGCCCATCAAGCAGGACATAAAGAAGGGCAAATTGCGCTACGTTGACAACGTCTTCCCATATCACGGCTACATCTGGAACTATGGCGCTCTTCCACAAACGTGGGAGGATCCTACCCACGTCGACACAAATACGAAAGCAAAAGGCGACAATGATCCGATCGACGTTTGCGAAATTGGATCTCGGGTAAAATTCTGATCGAGTATTTTCCATCTGCGGTATGCAGTATGTATAAAACTTAACTATTACTCTTCGTTCTTATCCAATGCATTGTTGCATCTCACAGACTGCGCGACGCGGTGAGGTAATGCAAGTGAAAATTCTCGGCATTCTTGGCATGCTCGACGAGGGCGAAACGGACTGGAAACTCATCGCAATCAACGTCAATGATCCTGCAGCTTCTAAACTAAACGGTAGTTAGTCACTTTCAGTGGGGAATCTTAGGAGTGAAACAAGCAATACACCAACGAGTTATATCGATCATTGCGCTGGCGTTTTCGTCTTTTAGTAATATCGCCTTTTCGTGCTTACTTTTTCAGACATATCGGACGTCGAGAAGGAGTTTCCGGGTTTGCTTGAAGTATGTTGTGTAAGAAGCAACTGTATGATATGTTTGAATCTATAAATACCATTCACATGCTTTATTGATTGATGTTTATGCACAACGTTTCGGCTATTTCTAGGCGACACGCGACTGGTTCCGCTACTATAAGGTGCCGACAGGCAAACCCGAAAGCAAGTTCGCATTTGGTGGAAAATTCCAGGACCAGGTTGGCGTGTCTTTTCCCTAACTTCAATGTATTGTACATTAATCTTTTCTCTTGTCTTTAGAAATTTGCGTACAATGTTATCGACCAAACGAACGCGTTCTGGCGAAAACTAGTTTCTAAATCAGCAACGAACGGCGAGAGTCTCCACTCTGCGGGTGATGCCGACGATGCACTTGACTGGTGAGTACGATGCCAATATTGTCCACTATCTTGCTATTTCGTCGTATTCGTTTTCATATGTTTTACTTGTGAGTTTTTTCTGACCTTTGTACATGCCGACGTGCTATAGACGAAGATAAAACCTTGGTTGTCCTAGCCAAGCTCCGCTTTGTGAGATAAGATGCTCTGCGCGTATTACATTGAATGTGTTTTTATTGTACAGTGACGTGGGCAGCGGGACGCTTGTGCAACGCTGTGTGCAGTTGTCAGGACGGGAGGGGTAGATGTTTTAGTGTGCAGTGGCTATTTATAGCAGGCATGACGCGCGATGTTGCATCTCTAGTGTGTGAAGCAAAAAATCAATTCTTAATTAGTGTAGCGTCTGCACAGCAGGTAGGCGAAGAAGGTGCACTCAGTGCAGTCTGTGTAAAGGTCAGGAAGCATCAAGTGTTTCTAGTTTCTGTGAAGGAGGGAGGCGCGGGGATTTTCTCTTTTTTGTCCGTTCTTTCGCTGAAGCATGTGCTAGTTGAACCCTGGTTTTCTTAGCCATGCGGTCTTCGCTGACGACGTTGCTCTTCGAATCAACACTGACGATGCGGCGTCACTGGTCGCTTCAAAACCCCCGCTTGCACCAGCAGCTCCGATCGACAATTGCGGTTAGGCGAAACATGTCGCATTAATTGTCGTGCGGTGCATGTTGTGCGTTTTATTTAGTCGAACGATGGCATTTCGTTGTCAAGTCAGACGCGAATTGAAGCTTCTCGTTCCGTCCCTACAGCAGCTATCGTAGTCGCAGTTTCGCACACTTGCCTTTGCTTCGGATCCGTCTGTTGGTGTGGTGCCTGCTTCTCGTGTTGCAGGGCTCTGGCCATCTCCGCTTGGTTGAACGGCGGTCTCGTATACGAGTACGTCTGTTTGTGTCACATTGTATTCTCCTTTTTGTTGCCATTCAGTGCGAGTGTTGTGTGCACTGCACTTGCGTGTCATCGCGGTTGTGCGTGGTTTAGGCACGTATCGTAATTTTTACGTACAATACGTGACTTTTAGTGTATTCAATTGTAGTTGACGTTTGTGCTGGATATTAGAGTGAGCGGTCCATTCCTCCGGTGTTTTGGGCGTAATCTGACTGCCGGAAAGATGGTGGTGTGCTTGGTGGTTTCTCTATTCTTTCACTGCGGGATGCATGTGCGATGCGTAATATGTGCGTATGTACTGTCTATGTAGGCGATAGCTTTGTTGCAGGTACCCTCAGCTTTTCCTTAGAAGCTAGTTATTCATTTGTTGTGAAGCATTCGGTTGGTAAAAGGAAGCTTTGATGCGGTTGGTTGTTTGTTTCTTTTTTCGTAGATACAACCCTTGCAGTTGTGACAGGAATTATTATTCTGGGGTGTGTAGCGTTGAGCTTCCCGTGTGGCTACAGACGACGTCCTGGTGGTGGAGGTCGGGTTTGGGTCAAAAAGTGGCTTGGTTTGGCTTTATTTACGTGTGAATTTCCTTATACACGTTCAATTATTTTCTATTAACATTGATTTCCTTTGATTATTTTCGTTTTTCCGTTCGAGAATATAGCTTACTTTCTATTTTCTTTCAGTTTTCTCTTATTTCCATCGATTTCCTTTCATATCCTTGGATTACTTTCGACTAACTTTGAATCCTTTCGCTTTTCTTTGATTATTTTTTATTTCCTTTCAGTGTTTTGTTTCTATCGATTTTCTTTCATATCCTTCGGTTGTGTTCGATTTCCTTTTGACTGTCTTCGGTCTTCTCTTTTATTGTCTATTCTCTTTCGCTACTCGATGACATTCGGCAAATGATTTTAATTTCCCTCTTCGCTAGCTGTTTGACGTTCCGCTAGCGGTTCAGTTTTTTGCTTGTCCGAAGCGGAAGCAATAAGGGTCCGATCGCAAATTAACTTCAACGGTTTGGTTCAGGTGTGTTCACACCAGTGTGCAGCCTCATCACAAGGCAAATCCCTCGTGTTTCAATTCTATGCCGAGGCAGTTTCTTGCAGACAATATAATGATGTTGACGATTCTCAAACGGCAAAGTCCGTGACGGCAAACCTTAACTTATTTTCTCCAACCTCTGTGTCGTACCTATGTACGGGTTACTCCAAATCGTGACTCAGAAATTGCGTAATTCGCGGGCACTTAGCTCACGCGCGCATGCACCTACAGCGTTGCGCGACATGGCTTACATCATAATAAATCTCGCCAGACGCGTTCGACTTTGTGCCGTTCATCATCTTAGCTGCGCTGTAGCACTCACCATAGTACAAAACCTTCGTGTGACTTACTAACAGCGCGATCTCGATTTTTTATCACTCGCTTCGGCCCTTCGGCGCTGCTCGCGCTGAAAAGCAAAGTAAAACGCTGTTAGGCAATATTGTAGTGCTGCTTGGGGCATTTCAAGAGCGTTGGATCAGTGCTATGCGTTCACGCTGACGGACGCTATGCTCATCGGCGCAGACCATAACAATTTTGACTTACAGACACGCAAATTGTAACCAACAGGCGCAAAACCGAGCCGAGCGCAGGCCACCGCGTGAAAGCCCAATTCAGATAGATACGAAGAGTCCTCAAACATTTCGAACGGCGGCGAAATGTTGAGGAAATCATACTTGAAGGCAACCCGCGTTTGTCAATGAAAAAAAATTTTTTACGTGGGGTCACGTGACAAGCATGCATTTTCAAGATCGGGTGTAAATCTCAATTGTCAGAATTGTCTTTTAAAAATAGGTTTGGTGGCTTGAACCAAAATCTTTGTGGGGAGCATAACATTTTCAGATTTGGTGTTTTACGTGGAGTAACCCATAGGTACCTTCTGAGGTACATATACATGCTTGTACACGTACGACGTTTGCCTATTCTGGCACAACAAAAGTGCGTTCAGAATGCCCTTCAAGTTTGGACTGACGCTTTCCCTTTGAATTTTGATCGAACTTTAGGCGTTCGGTAGCGTCGTCGCAAATTCGACAGTCAATTGTCGCATTTGCTGCACCTTTGTTGGCGATAACAATAAAAGATTTTCTCCCGCCGATCGACGAATGTTGACATGTATTTCGAACGGACTCCGCTCGCGTCTGACGAGACCAGACGGACGACGGTGGAAGTTCATGTCATTGTCAGAACAGGCCGTATGAAAGGATCAGCTCGATGGACGTGTAAAATCGAGTTGTAATGCGAAAATTGTCTTTGACCATCGGTCGAGACATATGTCCGCTCGTATTTCTCGTGTCATCGCACACAAGTTCAACGTACGCTTCGCAAATTGTGCCTGATCGTCGACGAACTTTTTCCACCACTAAATTTGTTTTCTCAGATTCTTCCAATACTGCCAGTAAACTGAGTTGACCTCTGCCTACCTCAAACCTCACATCGTCTTCTGCCTAAGCTGAGTCCTGTGTACATCGGTCCCACCAATAACAAGCTGATCGTAACAAAATTCCCCAAAGTGAAACACTTATACACTTTAGCAAGGGCGGAAACGATGACGAGAGTCGAAGAGGAAAAAGTCCGCTTTACCTCATCGACGCAAGTGGACGAGTCGTGCGACACAAAGCCAGAAGAGTGTCATGCCGACTTCGAATCCTACGAAATGCGGCATGAGCCGAAGTGTGGTTGCTGCAAATGGCTAATGCTCGCAACATGTCTCTTCGCACTCGCCGCAATCCAACTTCTCTTCTCTATCTTCGGTATCGCTTCAGCGATGATCGAGTTCACACGCAAGCATCACAACCTCACACTCTGGGCAGCCGGCTTCGAGTCTCCTTACAATCGGTCGCAACTCACCCACATGTGGCTCTCGAGCAACGACAGCGTAAACGCCGTGATGTCGTGGATGAACCATCCAGAAGGTTACGTCGGTAGTTTCATCATCAGCGTGATCCTCCTCATCGCAGCGATTCTACTCGTCGTCGGCGTTAAGAAACGTCTCGCACGCCTCGTACTCGCTTTCATCACTCTCGAAGCAGTTTCGGCACTCATCTTCGTTCTTTCGATCGCGATGATCGCTCGACTCATACCTGCGAATGCGGCTGCGCAGAAACCAAACAAGAGTTTTCACTCGACGTTGATTCGCATCATCGTTATCGACTCGTTCGCACTCGTCTTCACTATCGTGGGCGTATTCTGCGCGGTTCGAATGTACAAACATTTGCGACGCATGGATGCGATGAAACCTCGTTAGCTAGGCCGAATCGTACTCGATGAAAACGTGACGCTTTACTGTCAGGAAGGACCGTGTGCACTCTACACGAGACTATCTGCACGTACTGTACGATAGTTGCACTTGCAACGTTACGGTAGCATAATACCTTGTTCAAAATCATTGAATAAGCTACGACTATCGAAATCGTTCAGATGCATGTAAATGGTAAAGCTGTGAAGTGACAATACATTTGTGTGCGGAAAGAGAATGGTTTAAGCAACAAATCGTTTAATCTTGCAAAAACAGAGAATCGAAACTCACAGAGATTGAGGAACTTTAAGTAATAACACAGTGATAATATCTAGCTCGTATTGACAATCAGTGCTGATTCACAGCTACGCGGGCAAAGAGTATCTATCAGAAAAGCTTTTTTGAGAGACCATTTGTCTTTTTCTGAGAACCATCGACTTAGGTTTAAGCTAAGGCGTGATGGTCTCAGAAAAAGACAAATGGTCTCTCAAAAACACTTGCTGGAGTATCCATCCATCGACACGTCACTGGCCAGGGAATCACGATCGAAAGAAACGACAGCACAGGATCGGCGGATCACAAACTCGCAACGTTGCACACAGAAGAAAACACACTAACGGGCTAATACTCGACCGGAACGAAAATGCAGGGAGTATTATGCAATCTCTAGCAGATAGAGGCAAAGACGAAATGCATATTGAAAACACTGCTAGTGTTACAATGCATAGTTTCACATGTACGAATCACACGTGCACGACACGCCGTAGTGTATACATAGTAAAAAACATTTCGCAAAGGAATAACATTTAACGGCACTTTTCTGACCCAGAAAAAGTTCAAAGGTCGATCATGTTTGGTCAATCATCAAGCATGTATTTATAATACGTATTGAAGTATTGCGACAGAATATTTGGCGCACTTGTGTTTAACCGCAGCACCACTGATTCAGGCAAACATGGATCAAAAGCAGTCAAAGTGGCACGTAATAATGAATGTAAGACAACAGAAACAGATCGATGTTCAAGACTCACGTTCGGAAATACCTGCGATCGTTCAAACAATTATGGCGTACACTAGGGATGCTCACGGGGAGGGGTCCTTGTGACGCAACGTCGGAGATTCGTTGAGTCCAAAAGCAGAGATGAAAACGTTGATGACTGTAAGAACGAAAATGGCTGCAATGATACAATTGTTGAAACAGTCGGCTCGTTTTGCGCGTATTCGATCGGCAGAACTAGCGTTCGGTGTGATTTGCATCCGACCGAGAATGAGAAGCGCTATGCCGACGAGCACTTGTATCACGATTGATGCGACTAGCAGGGCGTACATCTGGTAGAAGAAGCGATGATCGCCTTCGGTCATAATGATGTACTTTAGCTGTGACGCGTTTGCCATTAGGAGCGCCAAATCGAGAAGACCCTCGGCGGCTGACTTCTTCGTCGCGTAAAGGCTAAAGTCGAAGTCCTTCGAGGATTTGTCTGGTCGATATGGTGGGCCCTATGAAATGAACGTTTAACGGATATGGTTATATTGCGTAGCCGATGTTTCGTGTGGGCACAGTACCTCAAAGGGAAACTCGCCAGCCGCGTCGACATCATCGTGGTGCTTCAAACGGGCAGCTTCTTCATCGTCGTCGGAGATCTGATCTGCACTCTTCTGTTTACTAAACAGCGGGCACCAGGAGCGTCTGCCGCGAGAATCTGTTCTACCTGAAAGCGCGGGAAGAATGAGTCATACAGACAAAGCTGGAATCAAGACACACATTATTATACACACCTGTAGATTTTGGCGCTATAACCTGCACACTTGGCTCAGCGTTCGCCTTCTCGACGGGCGTTGCAGCTGGCGGATCGGCCGTAGATGACGACATCATGACATCTTGTTTGTTCAAGCCGAATTTCGCAATATGCAGCGATGCTTATCACGAACCAGAGCAAAACTACGGAGCCCTTAAAAGGCCATAATTTAAAAACATTTTATTACACAATTATTAAAAAATTTATCATAACAAAATTTTTCAATATTTAATTGTGTGATAGTTTTTTAATAAATATGCCCACTTCCAGGCGTATTGTACCTTCAGCGGCGCGGATTTAAATGCACGCCGCTAAAGGGACAATGCACCTGGCAGTGGACATAATCATTTTAAAAAATTTATCACACAATTAATTATTTAAAAAATTCGCAACAAAACTTCGTGATAAGTTTTATAATATTTAGATTTGCAATTTAATTAATTGGGAAATTAATTTTTTGATAAATCCTTAAACAGTTGATTGTGTAATAAATTTTTTTAATGATGTCCTTTTAACAGCTTCGTACAAAACGTATCACAGCGCTTTTT
>JAQGBB010002422.1:0-10945 GCA_034691745.1 Prismatolaimus dolichurus | reverse complement strand
GTAATATGCCGAAAATGTCTGGTTACAAAACCTGAAACACCGAGTTTGCGGGGTTTGGGGTATACCTGCCGCACACAAATACGCACTTGCAACGACACGAGGCGTGTTCGCTTTCTGACGTCATTTTCTTTCAACGACAACTGTCTCGGCCCTACACGCAATACCACATACGTACAGTGCGTCATCCAATTCATTAGTCGCAAAGACAATTTACCGACATGAAAAGCACTCAACATCAATAAGCAGTGTCCGCAAAACGACTGAAATCGTAACTCCTTATCACAGTATCAGCACAACAGCAAAAGAGACAAAGCGGTTAAACAGACTTCGTTCCTGAAGTCGGTTACGTACAGTACGTACGTAGACATGAAGCAGAGTAAAGTTTCACGGAGCCCATTATGCAGTGCAGTTGATGGTACATTACACAAACCGATGGAGATGCAAGTTCGCGCAATATAAATTTGCGGGAATGCGAGTCACGACGAGCGTCAAAGTTGGCAGCAATGCAATTCACAGCAGAGAACACGTACGAGCATTCTGCGACGACCGTCACACGGCTACGTAACTTCCGCCGTGTATGTATACGTGCTGTACGTATAAGTACTGTACATACGTAAGGCATGCAGGACTGCACTCAATCGACCGGCTTGAGCGTTAATTGCATATGCAAAGCGTCATCCGCGCCAATAAGACTGCTATCGCCAAGCAGTTCCTCAAGCCCGACTTTCTTCTCGAGCTCCAAATCAGCCGTATAACGCGACTTATTAAAGTTCTTCTTTCCCGTCACCGATCGGAGAATGCGCCTGTCATCGACGATCGAGAGGAGGTACTCAACCGGGCGTGTTTGATCCAAGATGAGATTCGAGACGAGTACACAGCGGACCTCGTCACAATTCTGCGAGAGTCCTTTCGGGTGGAGCTTCAACTCCCAGTCCCAGTTCTGGACAGGAACGGCACTGGCGCGTGTCGTGACGCGAAGCGTGATCTCTGTCCAACGCGGTATTGTTGAGAAACTCGGCACGCTTAAACGTTTGTCCCAGCGTAACTCCGTGTAATTGCTAAAACGCGAGCACGTGTCCGTATGTCAACTGCACGCACTGTACGTATACAACGAGCGACTGACCGCAAAAGAAACTGCGATCCTTGAAACTCCTTCATGCTAATCCGACTGTGCAAGCTTAAAGCGTTAAACTTGTACGCAGTGAGAATATGCGATGAGAAGGCCTTGCCATGCCGCTCGACAAGCGGAGTCTTTTCGACACTTGCCAGCTCGTCTGGCGTCATCAACGGGAAACGAATAAGCGGGACGAGTACCGAGAGATTACGATCAAGTGTCGTCGCTGTCCCTTGGCGTTCGGGATGCGTTGGCGCTTGAAGCCAACGGAGCAGAGCAAGCCATAAATCGAATTCACCTGCATCGATTGAATTTAGTCATTCAAAGAGAAAAAGCATACTAACTCACTCGTTACGCAAAGGTCAGAACACTTGAGAAATTCGGCCATCTGCTCGCGATCGAGGCTGGTCCAGTCACGTTCCCAGTCTGCGCTCGTGATAATTTCCTGGAACCAAATAGAGGGAAACGATTAAAATGAGCACGCATTTCACTCATATCGTCGATACGTACTGTACGTACAGCATACATATACATGCACAGTTCGCGTACATTGAAACTCTGTGCGAGCACGCCAACACAAGCGCTGACGAGCGACTCGTGCAGACACTTGGTGCCGTACTGGAACCAGCAGTGCCACACTTCCTTGAGCGGCAAGTTCGGTATGATGTGCTTCACGGTGTACTCGAGACACACCTGCGCAGTTGGGTGAAGGAGACAACGATGAATGATAACGATTCTAATAGAATCCGGGAGGGTTTCGTTTACTTTCTTGAGGCTCTTGATGTTGTACTTGTCGGCTAGTATGAGCACTGGCAGAGTATTGTCGTAGTGAAGGACGATGTGGTAGCAGTACAAGAAGCGCAAGAAGGAAGGGAATACGCGCGCGCAGAGTCGATCCTCAACGAGCTCTACCTCCTAAAGCGATTGTTAACACTGTCAGCACCACGTCAAGGATAGAGCGATCAAACACTATGTACAGTACACGAGCTAATGCGTAGAGCACGTCGACCTTTTTGTTGTCGCCATTCCATTGCTGGCTCAACATCTTCTCGAAGACGTCGCTCGATTTGACCAAAACAATCTTGTGTGCGTTAAATCTAAGTGCATTAATGAAAGGCGAATCCATACGATGCAACAAATTGTGAACGCGCAAACCAAAAAATTACAAGACTTGTCTTGCTCCAGAGAACACAAATACATACAATATGTCGAGTCAGATAAAAAGAGACGTACGTTTCGTCGCCGACAGCGAGAATAACGTCACTGAGCAGAGGGGCGTTGAAGAAGCGCTCGTACTCGACCATGCATTGTCTTTCGTCACCAAAGCAGTCCATTCCTAGCAATGCAAACGGAGCAGCCAATATTCAGAGGAAAAAGAACTGACGAAGACGAAAGCTACGAGCACCGACTACAGACGCATCGAACTGGTGAACGAGAACACGCAAAAATGTGATCACTGATGCGCACGTTCTCGCGATGTGGGCATGATACATAATGCGGAGACGCGAGCAATTTTCAAATAAAGTACGCAACCGATCCGAGAGCGACGCGAACCTGTGATCCTCCGACCGTCCATAAACGAGACCGTGTACATCTCTTGCGGGGTGAGATCGAGCGTACTTCCGCCACAGCTGCCGGCCGAATTAAGCGACGTTGTCGATCGCGACATTTCGAGGGCGGGATCGTGCGAATCTCGACGCGTTGATGCCGAAACTTCTCCAACACCATCGACCGAAGAAGCAAGCTTCTCGGCAGAAGCTACGGGATGGGCGGACATCTCGAACGTAGAGCACAAACGCAAACAAAGAGTGACAAAAATGCCGACAGCTACCTTTCGAGCAGGTAAAAACCCGACCAACGAGAAACGAATTTTGCGTTTCGAAGATATTGGTGGGATAAATTTTGTTTTCAAAAGAAAGACCGGTTAGGAAACAAAAGCGATGACTAAAAGAAAGACCGGATGATTCTCTCGAGAGCGTTCTTGGGCGCAATCAGGCGACATTTTTCTTTCTGTTTCGACAACTCAATGTACAATACGTTCTCCGCAGATGACTCTTGAAGAGAAAGAGCTCGACGGTGACGGAGGTAAACGGCAGCAATTGTAAACAAAAAGTTTCTTACTCTGAACACACCGCATATCTAACACATTTACTTCAGCTTCGACTGAGGAGAAACAAGTTTTGGCAAGAGCGATTAACGTTGCAGGCCTATGGCGAGGTATAATACGCATCTAGTATCACACAAATAGTGAATATACGTTATGAACACACGCTGCGGCGATACTCAAAGCGGCGTCTCCGCGTTATGCACTACGCTGTACTACATAAATAGTAGGTACAATACGTACAGCACATGCAGGCCGAACGTAGAATGGAGAAAGACACGTACAGACAGACTATTAGAACGTTAATTTCAATCTGGACGACAACAGGCTGGTGAAAGACTAATAGCTAACGTTCGATTTCGAAAATCCGAAATAATTTCGGATTAAATCGCAGTAAAAATGTTTCGAAATTGTACCGTTAAAACATGCTGTCAAAAATGCAAACTGCAATTTTCTTGCTGTAAAATCTGAACTTTTCTCAAAAAATTAACGCTATTTGCCACTTAAGCAACTGAGAAAAAAGGCAGAGACAAGTTTCTAAACAAATCTGCGCAAAACGACAAGCCGATAAGAACATTTGACAGTAAAAACGGCTTCTTCCTTACTTTATGGGTATCTGTTGATTTCGATATCGGTTTCGAAGTTTTTTGACCTACTTCATTTCGGAAATCGAAATAGGAAAAAATCGATTTCGGCCGAACGTTACATTAGCAAGTTAGCATGCAAAACTATGTATAATAGATAAAAAGTGAAGCAAGTAGCAGTGCCAAATACACAAGAACGATAATATTTATATTATAAAGCAAAGTAGTTATTTTCGTAAAACCGAGCAGGATCTCGCCTTCTGCGGTCCGAGATGCACGGATCGTCTGAATGAGGAAAATCGCCTCCAACATCCGAGCACGGGCCAGTTTCAACCATGCTGTTTGTGGCACTAGAAAGAACAAAAACTAAATGCACCACTCTTTCTCCACATAGCAAAGAGAAAGGATCTGTGAACCTCCAGCTAGGACTGCCTAATAAGACCATCCACTAAATATATGTAGTCCCCCCGTGATTCGAAACAGCAAAAACGCGACGTTCAAAACGACGACAAAACGATTAAAAATCACTGAATGAGAATAAAGGTCAACGCCAAACGTAAACGCACTCACTAACTACAACAGTTCATCGGGAGCGGCAGATTGATTCGCAGCGAAGTGGACCTCATTCAGCGACGGAAGTGCCAGCTTAGACAATTCATCACTAACAAGAAAATGATAAAACACTAAACCTGCGCATCACAACATCGCGAGGGTCGACAGTGCAACATTTACACCATGTCATTAAACATGTGCAACAAGTCGAGCCACGATTATGCCAGCTGACGCTGCGACACGATCGAAAGAGTGAAACGCGAATGCAGAAAGTTAAAGTGAACGCGATAAAAACAGAGTGCACAAACTGCGAAATGCCGCTAACGCAGAGCTAATCACAAATACGAAAGCCACAAGTATCTGCTGATGCGTAACTTAGTGAAAAGACGCGGCAAACCTCGACAAAGTAGTTAGCATCCCTCGCTTATATACAATACTTCCTATGTATGCACGCATACACCAGTCCATCTGTAACACAAAACCAGCAGGATGCAGTCAACACATCGACAGCGGCCGCGAGTGCTCTTGCCAGAGTCAATCAAGCAAGAAAAGAGACGAATGTTGAGAACACACAAATAACAGTGTAAAGCACTGCACGTGACAACTATTAAGAAAGAGGTAATTATGCGCGGAAATGCACTTGAAACGAGACGAGAGAAATTCGAACAGTACGCCTTGCATACAGCGGCACAAAATACGGTACTAAAGCCGTACTGTACATACAAGTGTGCGTAGTAACCTCATTCAGTCAGTTCGAGTAACGCCAACAATGCATCCGTCAACCACTTGAGCCGACACATTAAATCGTCTTGTTCCCGCCGACCGAGAGTTCGCCTTTCCTCAGCCCTCAGACTAGTCATGTAGAGAGCCTTTTCTCCGCCCCATTGCTTGACGTGATGTCAGCTGCGGTAATGAGTCCACTCTCTCGCAGCTCGTTCCATCGTCGCATAAAGAATCGACGCATGATCTTTCCCGCTTTAGCGACGGGTGAATTGTCCTCGTTGAATGTTTTACAGTTGTCGAAAATGAGCCAGATATCATCAGCGAAATCGTTCGCTGTTTCATACCTGCAATAGTAGGACGAAAATTTAAATAAAGTCGAGGGTAGATTAGACTCATTCTGTCAGACGTTGAATGAGATTAAGCGAAAAACTTGTCAGGTGTCAACTCAAGGGGGGTTGGAAACCGATTCCCGACGGTAACCACCCTCGACCAAAAATGGGTACACCGCAGTATAAAACCATCAAATAAATCAATGCATTCGTGGGTCATGCACAGAGAAAGAAATATGCACTGCACACTTACAGAAACATTTACGTACTGTACACATGCTTACTTGCGATTCTTGAGCCTGAGCGCGATCAAAGACAAATCAACAGGCCTCTTGATAACCTTGCGATAAAGCGGAAACTGCTTCACATCAACAGGTGCACGAAACGGCCAAGAATCCTTATGCTCCAAGATATCATCGAGAACCGCTCTAATCAATGCAAACCACTCACTACTCTTGTACTCTCCCAACACTGTCAGCCCTCACCTGCAAACATCGATAAAATCGGACGATGTAGAAACTCCGTTCTTCCTTTTCTTCTTCGGTTTTCCACTCAAAACAAGTTCACTATCACTCGCGCACGTTGTTGGTGTTGATGGAGTCTCCCGACCACTGACAGAAAGACTAGACGACGAACTATTGCAACACTCTTCGATTGTTTTATCGAGTAGATTTCGATCGAAATCAGTCGAGCGTTTTCGACTTTTCTCACTGTCACTCTTGCGTTTTCTCTTCGAAACTGACGGCACTGTATCGTCGATCGGGTCGTTTAGGGCCATTGACAACGGTCCTAAACGGATGATCACCTTGTGCACATGCGCAAAAGCGGTTAGATCCGACAAAGAGCGAATGAGAAAACACATTGTGTGCGGGAAAAAGTATTAAGTTTTTCGAGCAAACACGAATAATATTTTTCCCTCTTTGCATCTTATTACCGGAGTTTTTCAAAAATTAGTAAAAAACAGAAAAATCGATTTTCTAAGGTCCCTAATTTCAAAGAACAAACAATTAAAACTTACCCAAAAGCAGTTTTGCACCAAGCAAATCTCGATTCTTCGCCAAAGCAGCCTTAAGATTCCGCTCCCTAATCCCACGCGAATGTAACGACTGTTCAAAACCGCTCAGTTCTGCCATCGACGACAATTGCCACCATCCACACTTCACATGTTCTAAACAAATCAATAAAAGGAAAAAAATTTAAAAAACAAAAGTCCCCCCCATCAGACGAAATATCGCTACCTTGTGGTCGGACAAACATCGAACCATCATGCACTCCATCAACACTTTGTTCCACACGAGTGATCACTGCCTGGAGACACGCCGCGACATCATCGCACAAATCCCCATCGTCCGACACAGAAGCTGTACTCGACCGACAACTTCTTGCACCAGTTAGTAAAGTAAGAGATTGACAAGTTGCACTGGTTGGAAACATCTCCGAACCAGACTCGACGTCGATTTCGGGAGCGCCTTCAACGAGGACGCCTTTGAGACTCGATAACATCCAGATATTACGACGACAGCGATCTTGACCGAGTGGGAGTTGATGAACACTGTTTACTTTCTCGACCATTTTTAGTTTTAGAGAGTCGATGTCCTGCAATGCAGGGAGGTGTTACTAATTACAGATAATCATACAGTAAAAACAAGTCGATCGTCACTCACGCTTATTTATGCCCAACAAAAAACAGTAGGTACCGTGCTCAGTTTCTGAATGGCTTCATCGAGTTCATTGTCAGTCATCTTATCCTCGACTAAGCAGCCATTGCCAGCCGAGTCAGCCTTATGCACCAGATCGGATAAACTTTCATCAATGAACTGGGAGAGGGGTTTCTCGTCATCGATTTTGTCATCTTCCGACAGAGTCGCCGCCGAGTCAGCACTACCCGGCGTGGCGCCATTCAGGAGAGTCGAAGTATGTTTCGTCCCATCGTCGCTAGATCGTTTAGCTTTCGCAGTGCGAAGTCTAAAAGTGTACAAAAGCTGTCTATTTACTTGGTGTAAAGCACAGTATACGCACTGGCGAAGTTTTCCAACGAGATTCCACGTATCTGTGCGGAGTCGACCCGCTTCTTCAATGTTGGCTTCGACTTCTCGTACAACGTTTCGGCAATAGAGTAACTCATTGCACATGAATGCTAAGATTGACGCCTTCGTCGAGGGACAAAGGGTGTAGAAGCTTGTACTGCTTGTCAATTCAGCACCAAGCTATGCAAGTTGAAAAGCAAACTTAGACACATACAATTGCACGCACGAAAGAAAGGTAAAGTACACAGCTCGCACAAATAAAATAGGCCTACCTATATTCACGTAACAGCATCTACTTTTACTACGTACTGTACATAAGTATAACAGTGTTTACGAGATTTCCAGCAAAACCATCTCTGTGTAGCGCTGAAAATTCGACCTTTTCTGATCGCTCTGCTTACTGCAACACATTGTTGCTTTAGATAAGAACATTTCCGAACAATGTTCTATAAATGTTCTCAGCGTGAACACAAGTGTTCCACAATGTTCTTTTCGAACACTTTTTGGGTGAAATTTTTTTGCTCAAAATGGTCCAAAAACACGTTTGGAAATAACGAAAAAGTTGATTACGAGCAAAAAATTTTGACTCCAAGGGGTACCCCGGAAGATATAAAATTAAGTTTGGGTCAAAAAATTTCGTTTCCAAATAATTCAAAAACACATTTGCAAGTAAAAGTTTTAACGTGTTTTTGAACCATTTAAAGCGAAATTTTTTTACCCAAAAACGTTCCCAAAAAACATTCTGGAACACTCGCATTCCAGCCTAGAACACATTGAGAAAATTTATAGAACATTGGCCTGAAATGTCCTTAAAGCAACAACACGGTGCAGTTTGCAGAGCGATCAGAAAAAATCGAATTTTCATCGCTGAGAGAGATGGTTTTTCTGCCAACTTTGGGCTTGAAAAGGCAATCTCGCAAAAACTTTGTTCCACAAAACACATCAAAAACTATCTGACCAAAAAGACCGTACCTTACGCCCATGTTCATCCCGCGACAACAGAAACAAGCGCAGCAGTTCGCCAAGATTGCTATCAGTAACATCACGCGTCGTTTTTCCCTGAGCGCCAGTCGGAAGACCCGGATATTCCAAGACAAGAGTGAGCAATAATCGCGTCAATTGCGTCAAGAAACGAACACTCTTCTTCTCATTCAGTAATCCAAGTTGCACTTTCTCGATAGGCGGTAGATTTTTCTTGTCTACAACATGCACACGCAGCGGACAAATCAGAGATGATGCGAGTTATAAGGGGAATAAAAAACACAAAAATTATTTCTTGAGGTAAGACTCCGGAGACTAGTCCATACCTAATCGAAGCACATGAGAAAAAGTGTTCAAAAACTCCATCGTCATTAGCAGATCGGCGAACGCCTCTGCGGGCATGCGAAGTCCTTCAATTGGCGTAAGCTCGGGCAGTGGCTGCAACAAAACAAGGCACACATATAAATTCCATAGCACAAACCATAAACTAAGTCTTAGGCCCACTAACGCTTAAATCCAATATTTAGCAATACACGTGTGTATACATTACAACGCTTTTCGCATCAGCGCATTTATACACCATACGTATCGCAGCGGTGGCACAACACAGCACTCTAAAACGCCTTCATCAGACCAGCCCCAGAAAAAACAGGGGAGGGGGACGTAGGTTGCTCTTCAGACCGGGGAATAGCCGCACTGTAGGGAACGGTGCCAATACCACTTGTCACTTAGCAACATGAAAGCTATACTGTCGCGAGAATATCAACATTAGGTGGCCGTTCCAAGCTGCCGACGCCACGGCTGTTCATTCACAATATGAACATCATTTTGTACAATTCCCGAACAGACTACTCCTGCCTCAAAAACGAACAAGCAAATACCTTCGAATCAGAAAGCTCCAGATCTTCAATGGGTTGTCTTAATTGTCGATTATAAGCCTGTTGTAATAGTTTCGCGGCCTAATAGTAAACCAATAACACTCATGTAAAGCGTAACAAAAACACACCAAGAAATAGCTTGCTTTGAAAAAACTTACAAAGCAACCGCTCTGAGCTTAAACAAGCCACGCGCTACGGCGTAGTTAAGGGGGCTCAAGGTCCAAGGCCAAAGAAGACTTCAAAAACATTGTCCGCTATCGCTGTTTTTTACACGCGCCTCTTAAAACCCGCCCGACCTAGCTACACGCCTGCGAAGCAACCCGAATCACATTTAAATATAACTCTATACATCTGAAATATTTGTTAACACGTAAGTTAATCTGCAAACATCACGAAAATTTCGACCAATTCGAAACAGTCCCCCGAGTTCTCGCGACGAAAAAAATATCACATCAAGCCCGCACATTCACTTGATGCAAATTCACACGCCCATACAACATACATTTCTTGCATTTCGTTCATGAGCACGAATGATCTTCTCCGCATAGCGTTGATGTTGTTCTTCCGACGCTGCCGCACTCGCCCGTGATTCATTGGCTAACAATTTGCGACGTTGCTGAAATAAATGCTCAGATTTGAATAAATTTATATAAACTAACATGGATATAGAGGTAAAACTAAAAAATAGAACAGTGTCCAACCATTTACGGTAAAATACTCAAAATATCCACACAAATACCCTTCAGTTATAAAATATCGTAAAAAATTAATGCATAAGCTAACCTCAATTGCCTGTCTCTCCCGTTCTCGTCGCTTGAGTGCCCATTGCTGCTTTTGAGCTAAAACGGAGACAAACATGCCGTCAGTGTCAAGACGGACGAAACCGAGATCTAACAGCTCGATGAAGAAGTTCAATGCTAACCCATGAGAGTTAAAGCTTGATGGCGATTTTGTGGCACAGTAAGAAACGCAGAGCGATTTGCCACCCGCTTGCTATTAAGACCTGCAAAGTAGACGTATGCTAACACTGTTAGAGTTATGCAGACCGCTTATTCACACAACAGTACGCAAACAAACAGTGTCCAAATAAATTATAAAAATTGAGCACTTCCACTTGTCTCTAAAGACTGTAAAGAACCACCAAAAATGCCCCTACCTATCGTTCCTGCCTTAGCCGCCAATTCTTTCATCTGGACCGCCAATTCAAGTTCGACCCCCGGCTTGCGTCCACGCCGCGACTTCTTAAACAGAGCTCGCGAACCCTCGGCGTCGATTGCCTGCCGACTCGACGACGGACTGTTGCGACTGCAAAGGGATGCCGACGAGTCTTGCACTCCATTTCCCAACTCCTCTCTTGCTCCATCGACACTCTTGCGTTGCTTTGCTCTCGACGTAGAATTAACCAATGTAGCTGTTCGCAATTCGGTAAGCAAGTTTCGGATGTCCACTTCACTGAGTTGACAAGCACCCTGTCACGCAACGAATACATCTGATGAAACAGTACAGCGAGGGAGCTTACTCTACCGTGTAGAAAGACTGGGCGAGTACGAAAACACATAAGGGTGCTATACGTACAATTTTATCATCCATTTCATCGTCGACGTAATCTCCAAGAAGGAGACTACTGCTGAAACTGAAGTTACCAGTCGTCAG
>JAQGBB010002421.1:0-10946 GCA_034691745.1 Prismatolaimus dolichurus | reverse complement strand
CAGGTGAAGGAGCTGCTGCTCAGCTTCGGCCCGCTCAAGGGCTTCAACTTGGTCAAGGACGCGCAGACGGGCCTCTCGAAGGGCTTCGCGTTCGCTGAGTTTATCGATCCCATTAACACTGACCAGGTTTTGTTTTCTGTTCGGCGCCGTCGCGCTGCAATTATCTATTTTGTGTGACGTGCCCGTGTAGGCTATCGCCGGTCTCAACGGCATGCAGCTGGGCGAGAAGAAGCTCGTCGTACAGTTGGCGAGTGTCGGCGCCAAGAACCAAGTCTATAACGTACGTTATTGTCTCATTGGCGTGGCTGATTGGTTGATTTTGACTTATTGATTTTTGTCGCAGGCGGCCGCACCGGTTGCGATCCAGGTGCCGGGCGTGAATCTGCAAGCGGGCGCTGGCCCGGCGACCGAAGTTCTCTGTCTCATGAACATGGTCGTCGAGGAGGAGCTTAAGAACGATGACGAATACGAAGGTGGGTCAAGTGGACTTTGTATTACGTACTAGAGTAGACTGCAAAAATGGATAATTTCTCTTCGTTTCAAGACATTCTCGAGGACATCAAGGAAGAGTGCAACAAGTACGGGCGCGTCAAATCGATCGAGATTCCGCGTCCCATCGAGGACGTCGTCGTGCCGGGTGTCGGAAAGGTAAAACTCGCCGGCGTATAGGCACATTTCTACTTCATTGATTTTCATGTCCATCCTGTGTGCTCTTGAGGTCTTTATCGAGTTCATGTCGATCGCCGACTGCCAGAAGGCGCACCAGGCGCTCACCGGGCGCAAGTTTGCCAATCGCGTCGTCGTCACGTCCTACTTCGAACCGGACTTCTACCATCGGCGACAGTTCTGAAAGGGCCGTCGGGTTCGACAACACGATGAACAGTATCGGTTTTCCGCTCGTCTACATATGATAATTATACCCTTTATACTTTATCTACTCTGTACTATACAAGTATGCCACTTTCATTAATCGGTAATGCTGTCTTCGTCTGTAATGTACTGTACGTTTTGAACGTATTTTGCGTAAGCTGCTTCACTCTTCCCGATGGCGCACCAATGAGAAGTGCGCTATGCGTGCTTTATCTACTCTTCACAATGTGGGCGTCGTGTCTGTACGGTTTTTCTGCTAGCTTATGCACGTTGCACGACGTGTAGACTACTTCTGGACGTTGCGAGACGACGCTTTTTGTTCCGTATGTACGATTCCGCCTCATCGCTCCTTTGAAATGAGCAAGCGCGTTTCTCTGCGACAACTTAAGGTTGAGTCTTTACCGCGTGTGGCATGTAATGTGGGACAGGCTGATGCTTGCTGTATTGGCGAATGAATTGTGTTGATCGATGGTAAAAACGCATTTTTTTCGTGCTTGGACTGCTGATTCAAACGCTCAGTGACTGTCGCGCACATTAATAAGAAGCAGCGAAAAGGTGTTGAAAGACAAAGCAGCAGGACCATTGGAGAGTACAGCACGACGGGGGTTTGGTGACAAGTTGGAAAAATTGCTTTATTAGTGAAATCGGACATTTTAATATCTTTATAGCAAATGCTAAGGAGCGTAGGTTTGACTGCTTTGTTTTAACATCGGTGTCGCACGTGTAAAGGGAATTTTTCGTTTGAAAAGCTCAAGAAGTTTTGGCCCTCGTCTACAATGCGTACAAAAGGTCGATATACACATTTAGCCACTTCTACCAAACAGTGTTTAGACTGCATAACCGTTTTTCTGATTAAACAATTGAAGCGTATGTATTTGTTGCTTGAAAAGTTGCTATAACGCTCCTGTTACGTCCCGTTTAGTTTGTGCACTCAACCCGCTAAATTTGGGTTTTTTTCCGCAGACATAGAGTGATATGGTTGCCAAGGGTAAGCGTAAAGCACCCAGTGATAATGCCGCTCCGCCATCATCAAAGAGTACGCGAACCGCAAGGAAGTTCACTGCGGCAACTGCGCTCGTTCTTCCTCCAATTTTCTCTTTGGCCGACGCGGCGCCCGAACTTCTGCACCTGATTTTCTCGCATCTCTCTCTCGTCGACTTGTTGCTCACCGTCAGCCCGGCATGCCGCAAATTTTACGATATTGTCCGCGATCCGAAGTTTTTGCGCTGGAAGAAACTTTACGTCTCGTTCAAGAAAGAGCACCCGTCAGCTATCACCGAAGTTCGCACTCTCCTCGCGAAGAACGCGCACATCGTCGACCCGGAAACGTCGCTCGTTCGTCTTATCTGCTTCGCGTCACGTGGCTTCGAGGCTGACTTTCGCGACGAAGCTATGGCACTTGAGGAAGCGTTTGCGCGACATGCACTCGCCAGTAGCGTCTGTGCATCACTCAAGTTGGAGCCATTCCTGAGCAGCTGCGGCGATGACGGAGGAAAAATCGATAAATTGCCTATTCTTTCGCATATCGCCGCAGCGATGGTCTTCGCGGAAGATGTTGGGGCGGTACAGCAGCTGCTTCGACTGCTAATCACCGCTGTTCCGCGCCGCGCGGATACGATCATCGAATTCGCCTACTTTATTGCGACGCTTTTGCTCGCCGTTCGTCGTTTGTTTGATATCACTCCAAGAATGTAAGCTAGCTTAGCTTACGTACAGTACATTGTTCAGGCCCGCCACTAGTTGAGGGTCCATTGGGTTGGTGGACCTCCAGAACGTCGGAAAATATGGGTTTTAAAAATGCAAAAATTAGATGGTGGGGACTCTGATGATGCCGATTTCCTTCAAAAATTCATGAATTGCGCATTTTCCGCCGCCTTTGGCCGAAATTCGGTCCCTTATTCTTAGTGTACTCAGTGTGTTGTAGTCTTGCGTTATATGTAGACGTACGTATTACTCGACGCACACACTCCCAAAAAATTTATAGGCATAGGGCAAGCAACGAGGAAGATGAGGAAATTCCTTCTCATTTTTTGGGAAATTCGAGTTTTGTCCTCATCTTTCGCGATAATAAGTATAGGAATTATTTTTAACTTGTAGTTTGTGTCGAAAAATAAAGGAGATATATGTGTTTACACGTTCTCATTTTTTATATATTTTTCTGGCTTATATTCCCGGATCCTCTTTTTGCTGGGGGCTTTGTCTGACTGATCCCCTCCGCACACTAATTGTGTTGGGGGCATAAATGCGTTGATTTGGTGGTTGCAATGGCAGCAATAGATGCTTGTGACTAAGGCCAAGTTGGAGCGGAACCCAAACCGAGCCCTCAGTTAAACTCTAAAAGATCACCTCAACCCGGGATGTCGAACCGCCAAAAATGCTTCTCAGCGTTTTAGTCGAAAAAGCTGAAATTTTTCACTCGGCCTATTTTTAAAAAGCAATTTTTTTCAGAGCTGGATCAAGATTTTTTGCCGCTCACTTTTGGTACATACGTTATGTGGAATCGAAAAGTAGAACCCAAAGCTAGCCGAAGAACGAAGCCGAACTTGCAGAACTGACCTGAACCGTAAAGTCGCCTGAACCAGATCTCGCGCTTTTATTTGTTTTTTTTTCCTGATATTTTCGTGCGCCAGTCATTTTTTGTACTCTTTGTATGAAAACGTTGCACGAATCTCACGAATTTCTCGCACTGCGATCGTGGCATGATTCTCTTTTATTGTTTCTTCAGAACTTCGAAATTAAATTATTTTACCTTTTTTTCTGGAAAAGCTCCGCTTTTTCGTTGTTTCAAAACAAAGTAGTAGCTGCAACCACGCTGCAGACGCTCCGCGTGAATTTTTGTGTTCTCATTGAATGAAAAATCGCAAAAAAATTGGTTTCTGATATTTCTGCAAACTTTTTTGCGAAACTTTTCAGCAATGGTCCTCACTTGCAGTCCTCAACTATGGCAGTTCAAACCTACCATCCGTTTCTCGCTTATGTGTTTTTGCACAGAGTTATAAGGGTCAAAATTTGGACCATGAGATGCGTTTTTGGCTCTGTAAACGCTAAATGATTTTGGACTCTTCAGTGGCGTGTCTATTGTTCTTTATTGATTTTTTACTGTATAGGATGGCTTTAACGTACAGTACATGCATGCAACAGTGCGTCGTAATAATCAATAAATTATCGATTTTTCCCCTCTGTACATAGGCACTATCAGCTTGTATACGCGCTCGCGTTGCTCGAATCCGGCGGCGCCACGTTCGCACCGAGGGAGTTTGCCTCGTTCGACACGAGTACCGCGCATCGACGGCCGTTTCGACCGACGTTCGAGCAGAATCGTATTATCAAGCACGAGTTGCGTGCGGGCGAAGTGATGCGCATCGTGGCACTCGCCGGAACGGGCAAGACGTCGACGCTCATCGAGTACTGTCGTGAGCGTCCGACGAAGAAGTTTCTCGTCCTGGTCTACAATCGCGCCATTCGGGAACGCACCCAATACGACTTCCCCAATAACGCCAAGTGTCGAACGATCCACTCAGTTGCTTATGAGCAAGTTCGTGCGCAACGCTTTAAGGTTTGCCAACAAAATCCATATTTTATGTGCGGCCATAAATTATCGATTTTTCTTACCCAATTTTAGGCCAACAACAAGTTACACGATCCGAAACTCACCGAGATGCAGGCGGTTTGCCCCAACAACGTGGGCGTGCGTGGTTTGGCCCTTTTCCAGGGGTTGAAGGTTATTCGCGCGGCGCTCATCGCCTTTATGGCGTCCGACGATCTCGCAATCGACGCCCGAAAGCACGTCGCGGCGGAGTACCGCGCTACGCCGAGCGGGCCTGCGATCCGTCTCGACAAGGCCACTCGCCAACGGGTAGCTACTTGATGGATGAAAAATCAATAAATTATCGATTTTTCTCGCATAGGTTGCTGAGCTTGCGCGCGAGGTCTGGGCGCACATGATGGACGACGCGGACGCGCGTATCGGTATATCGCACGACGGCTATCTGAAGCTGTTCCAGCTGAGCGAGCCGCGGCTGAGCGGCTTCGACGTGCTCATGCTGGACGAGACGCAGGACTGCACGCCGTGCGTGCTCGACATCGTTCGCCGCCAGCGTTGCTCGACCATCTTCGTGGGCGATCCGCATCAGCAGATCTACTCATTTCGCGGCGCCGTCAACGCGCTCCATCTCATCCCCGCCACGAGCACCTTCGCGCTCACGCAGTCCTTTCGGTATGCCACAACACTATCACACCAAATTCCTATACCGTAAGGCTCTTTTGACTGCATGGAAACGTAAGGCAAGCGACCACGTTTTGTGCAGTGCTACGTTTTCATTTCTTTCTACTTGTTTATATTGATCTAGCTCTACTATGTACTGTACATAGATTCGGCCCGCTAATAGCCTACGTTGCCAACTGTTGCCTCGAGGGGCTCGAGCTCGAGCGCACAACGACGCTCGTCGGCATCGACAAGCCCTCCTATCTCGACGGTCCCCATCCGCAACAGTTGGCCGCCGTCGCCATAGCCAATGGCCAGCAGGCAACGACGTCGACGGCACCTCGCGTTGCAGCCAAAGAGCGCGGTCCGCTAGCCATTATCTGTCGCTTCAACGCGACAGTTTTCGATGAGGTATGCGCTCGCCAGTTGTACTATCCGCGCGCTATCCTGGTATCCCGTCGACCTTTAAGGAGCATCCACATGGACACGATTAAAGAACATTTTACAAATAATAAAAAGACTAAAAATGCGCTCGAAATTAACTCTTGGTACTACTAAACAAGCTTTTTGACTACGCGGCAGCGAACAAAATTTTATTAAAAAATAACAAATATTCGCTAGAAATGGGCCAAAAAGTCGTCTAGTAGTGAAAAAAGTCGATTTTTGATGAAAAAATTGTAAAATATTTAAAAAATGTTTTTTTTTCGCTACAAGTAGTCAAAAAGCTTGTTTATAGTACCAACCGTTGATTTCGAGCGCAAATACTTTTTGAAAATTTTTTATTTTTGTGTTAAATTTTTTAAATGGTACTTGCTTGTTTGCGTACGTACTAGTTTTTATGCCTTCCTTGGTGCAACGCATGGCGAATAATTGATTTTTGCCTCTATGGTCGCAGTGCATCAAGGTGTCGCAGCTGACGGGTGTCTGCTCGAATCGGCTCTTCATCATGGGCGGCGAGGAGGCGATCGACTTGGAGATGATCCTTCAGATTGTGCTCCTTGCCGAGGGCCGCCTCGCCGAGCTCACGCATCCGCTCATTCGGCGCTTCCGCTCACTCGACGCGCTCGAGAACTACGCACAGGACGTGGACAGCGACGTGATCAATCGCATCCTCATCGTGCGCCAGCACGGCGCGAAGCTCCGCGAGCACATTCCCCGCATTCGCGCCGTCCTCGTCGGCTCGATAGAGGCGGCCGACTTCATTGTCTCGACGACCCACAAGGCCAAGGGGATGGAGTTCGAGGCGGTGCGCATCGCGGGTGACTTCTTCGACTGCACGCGCCCGATGGACGAGCCGCGCGACGACGAGGAGGCAATGGCGGGCCTGGTCGCCAACGACGGCGCGGACGAGTCGAACCTGCTCTACGTGGCGGTGACACGCGCAAGAGAACGCCTCATCGTGAGCACGGCCGTTCTCAACATGATGCGCGAGCGGTGCGGCGAGAGCTTTCTGCATGTGCTTCCGGCGACGACGGTCAGTGGGCACGTTAGTTTTTCCACGATAACTTTTGAACGCTGCTCGCTGTCCACAGCGTTTGCGTCTCAAAATGTGGGCAAAAGTCGGGGCTTTTCAGTGGTGCTTCCGTTGTCGAGTACGTTGAGGCGATCGAAAGTTATGGGGCAAAAACGATTGAGGAAATTAGCCATTGGTAGGATTTTGCTTTGACATATTTCGACGATCGGTAGCTTTTTGCATTGTGCGTTTTGAGACGTGATTACTGCACTTTACGCAAGCTTATTGTCATATATTGGGCTGTTCAAACTCGGCCTCGGGGCCAAATTGGGCCCCGAGAGACCTTCGACTTGGCCCCAATTGGCTTTTCACAATTGGCATCGAAGGCAGTTTATAATTCAAAAAATTTTCGTCTCGGAGAGCCTAGAACCTGAAAATTTTGGTCCCAGGTGCAAGAAGTTTGAAGAGCCCTAGTCCCTTGAGCGTCACGTGACGTGTGCTGTACGATATTGTCAGATTGACGAAGCAGCGCGCTGCACCGTCTGTCGTGACGTCATCGCGGAGAGCGGCGGCGCGGCCGCACCATTTGTGCTCGCGTCGACGCCGGCGTTATCGATCGCTCGAGGACGGGTCGGTTTCGCTTGCCTTGCGCGCGCGGCGAGCGCCCTCTGCTGGGGCTGCGCGGGCGCCGACGTCCCCGTCGCGCATCGTTTCGTCGCCGCCGCCGAGAGCGGCCTGGATGCTCGTAAGCCGGCGTTCGTCAAGGCGTCGCCGTCGAGCGGCGACGACGCGACGCGCCTTGCGTTCCGGCCGATCGTGCAGGCGGCGAACTGGCGGCCGGCGGAGGACGCGGCTGTCGCGGGCCTTGACGAGGACGACGGCGCCGAGGAGCACTTCTACCCGAACGTCGGCAATCTCGCGGCGCCGATCGCTGGCGGTCGACGCGCCGCAGGGCCTGCAAGGGTAATCGCTATCTCCGATGAGGAAGAGGTAATCGATATCTCCGACGACTAAGACGTTGTTCTTTAGTCATGTGTGCTTGTCTAAAATCGATCGATGTTATCGATTTGTGTCGCAGTGTGCCATGCTTACTATTGGTCTGCTCCACGACTATGCGGGTGTGAGTAAGCTCTAGTTGCGTAATAATTCTTTGTGCGGTGTTTCGAATAAATAAAAACGAATGTGCTGGCCACGAGATCGGTTCGATGACTTGTTAGCCTTTGCTAGAGTTATTTCAACAGTTATCGATCGGGCAAATGAGTGTGCTTGGCCGACCGTAACCGCCATCCGCTGAGCAGAAAGTGCCGAGTCAGCATAAATGACATTACAAGAATAGATATTTTCCATTGCATGTCAGGGTTACGGTAGTTGAAGTTCAAAAAGGCCTGCTTTAAGACTAAATATTTTTACGTGACACAGCGTGTTGACGATCCGGCAAAATCGCATACTATCGGCCCCTCGCGGTAAGCTGCCGCGTTCACTCAAGGAGACTCAGTCTCATCGATCGTCAGTAATTGCGACATTGTAGCGATGTCAGCGTCGCTACGATGGCGGCCTTGGAAGCAAACGATTCGCACGTCATTACTAGCACGACGATGGGCTTCCTTCGCTATGTGCACGACGATCGTCTCGCGCACGCTTGTCGAGCGCAGCAGATGGACGACTGAAGTTTTCTTGGTCACCGAGTGCTCGTTTACAAACGTCCCAAAACTTGGCACACTCAGTGAGCGACGACGCATGCGCGAAGACGCCTTTTGGGACCATCGAAGTGCAGACGCTGGAGGGAGGCTGGACGCTGATCCGTCGGCTCGACCGTTAGTTAAGGTGAGATTCTTGTTTAAAAGCAGATAGAGAGTGGGGTTTCCTGAAAGAAACTCCACTTCGACCAACTTCCTTCAAGTCGGGCTCCTTGTCGTGCCTTACCCGCAGCATTTATGTACGGCGTCTATAAGCATAAGCAACCATAAGACGACCCAACTGTAGCCTAGACTTTATCATCCTTCTCCCTCAAAGCCAGCTAACAGAACACCTACTGCTTACCAGATGGATGAAGTAGACGAAGTACATGGAGAAGACGCCGAACGAGTTGTGCAAATGAGACTGTTCGGGTACGAACTGCTGGTAAGCCATGAAGCTCCAGTAGGGAATCCAGCAAACCTTGCGTGTTAATAACAAATCCGCTTCATCACTGACTAATACCAATCAGCTGGTCATAAATTGAGCACTGCCCGATTGAAATATCACGTGGGCCATGAGTCGTGCACCCAACTTGTCAATGATATCCAACTTCATAACCAGTTATCGCGAAACCTTCTGAGCCGATTTTAGATTCGTACGCCAAAATGTCGGAGAGGTTACGAGCATCATTTTGGCGTACTGGAATCCCAAATCGGTTGAAGCACTCTCACGAGAGTGATTGTGAAGTTGGACACCATTGGCAAGTTGGGTGCAGACATGCATACCAGATAGAAGGAGACAAGTATCATGACGCTTCGCGCCACCGGCCACATGCGAATTCGGCTTCCCCTTCGCTTCCCACGAACGTACACCTCGCGAAGCACAAACGCGTGCGACGTTATCTGAGTCGCCGACGTGATAAGCGCAATCGCGAGCATGTAGTAGACGAAACCGTTGTAGACGTCGGTCGGCGGAACGAAGAGACACTTCACCTGGGTGATCACAAACTGACTGCTGTTTTCGTCGGAACGCCCCAGCGCGATCTCCTCGGCGTAGACGCAGAGTGGCGTAAGCAGAAGGACGGCGGCTAACACGCAGACGGCGAGAACCACGAGCGTATGTCGCGCCGTAGCGAGCCAGTTGTACAGCTTGAGATGCTTGATGCTAACGTAGCACGTCACGCTCAGCGCGGCGATAATGAAGGTCGAGAGGAGCTTGTTCAGGCTCTCGACGCTCCAGTAGAGCTTGCAGAGAGCAATGCCCATCGTCCAATTGGATTTGAGCATGTCCGTCATAACAACCGGAATGCAGAGCAGCACAATCGTGTCGACGATGCTCAACGAGAGGATATAGAGTTTGATGTTCACATGTTTGCTCGCTTTCGCGCCACCGTGGCGCGTCGACTGCGATACGAGGTAGATGACGCGTAGATTGCCGATCGCGCCGACGATAAAGAGAATACCGAGGGTGGCGACGATTGGCGCCGAGTGACCGCGGTGAAGCGCTTCACGCGAAGACTCATCTGCGGCGGCAAAGCGGTATTGGTTCGTTTGGAGCTCGTTCACGGGAATAAACTCCTCTGGTAGCATTGCGGCTTCCTTGGTCTTCAATAAGCTGACGTCTCGTAAGCTTTCGGCAAATAGCCTGTAAACGAATTCACCTGAAGCTGTGGCCTGCCTGCCAAACTTCACGATCGTCGCCCACGTAGCACCAAGATCTATATGCTCTGCTAATACGGCGTGCACTTCTAATGATGAGCTGCATGCTACCTATTATCGTTCAACGTCATCGTCCAAGTCATGTCAGCCCAGAGCTGCCACAGGAGAGCAGCTCTGCACAGCCATAATATAATTGGACGTGGCGGACAAGCGAGCGCAGCTAATTGCGTGCCGAACGCACAAGCGGTTCACGCGTGCTTCGTAGATAATGAAGGTGTTTGAGTTGATCCAAAACTAACCATGAGTCAACGCGCTTTCTTCGTATAGCAATTCCCATTTTTTTGCATCCTGCCTGGAGCCCGAAGTGCGTAAGCAAAAGGATAGCTATACGGTCAAACTGAAATTATCGCCCTGATCCCCCATCTATCCCCCTTATCCCCCACCTATCCTCCTTATCTCCCACCTATCCCCCCGCGGACAAAAGTTAGCGGACGGTGTGAGCAGTGCAGTTGTACCATTGGCAAGCTGGTAACTTGCCAATGGTAGGTGGCAACTTGCCAATGGCACACAAAAGGCATCCCGCGATTTCAAAAATAGCCCACGGTAGGTGGCAACGTGCCGAGGGTGAGCGACAACTTGGCAACGGTGGGGAGGGGGGTTCGGGGCGCGAAGCCTTCAAAAATTAAATTTCTGTTTTTTTTCTACAAAAGAGCGAAAACGTTGTACGGCGACAAATGGTGGCCTCATTTTCTCTCTTGCTTCAAAACGTTGTTTTCACAAGAGAGCGAGGAACAAGAAGCCTACGGCTGCCAAACGGTTCACATTAACTGGTCTTAATTATGGATTGGAGACTCAATTTAGTTTCTGAAAAATAATAAAAAACTGCACAAATAGTCGAAGCACTTTTACTAGAATTTCGCTTTTTTGGCCACTTGTGCACTACGCATGGCACCGTCGTTGTGTTTTCCATTTTCTTCTACCTTTCATCGCCTTGCTATAGATGTGTGAGGAGTGCCGTGAAGGACATACACATATGACGTCACCATTGGTTTTGGGACATTTTTGGGTCCAGAAGCCGAACCAG
>JAQGBB010002420.1:0-10949 GCA_034691745.1 Prismatolaimus dolichurus | reverse complement strand
GTAACATGTCGTATTTAAAAGTAAAGACTGAAAAGTGTATGCGGTTGAATACTTTTAGACGGAGCTCCAGAGTCAGACACGCAATTTTGGGCTATTTCACTGCCATAAAGTTGAAATGAGGCGCTAAAATGCCAATTTGGAGCGCAGAAATCGATATAAAACGGAAAAATTGTAGCCTTGTGCGGAATTTCACTGCGTATTCAACCCCCAAAGATGAGCAAAATCGGTTTACTTTGACGTAAACGGCATCGAATTGAGTGAACAGCACTCCTCGACGCAAAATCGTTTAGAGTGAGTCAACTTTGACCTACAGCTGCGCAAAAGCTCGTAGCTTTCAAAGCCGGTTTTCAACTTTAAAACTCTTCAAATAGGGTCAAATGTCACCAAACAATTTTGGTCGATTTTGGTGACCTGTCTGCCGCGGTACCCGTGGCGTCATCTCGTCTTGTTCGGACAATCGTTCTTAACGATTTTTTTACTCAATTTCCTCGGGTGGAAGATGTTCGCCAGCCCAAATACTTGTGTGCTGCTCTTTTAGCTGCGTCAGAACATACAGGCTCGATACTAGGAAAGGTGTGCTTGCCATCCACATGAGCAACGTGTTGAATGCTGTGGTGCGAAAGGAGTGTTTGCAATATGGTGTCATTCAGTCGAAAGATGAGGAAAAATGAGATTAGGAACACGTTTTGTCGCTGGGCAGTATTCGCGGACGAGAAGAGATCCCTTTTTCAACACAACAACTCAACGCGACCCACAATAGTTCTTGTCCGAGACATTTGTGTGTTGTACGTCCGCATCCGTCCGTATATCACACCACCACAAGACCGGAAGTTTTTCATAAGAGGCGTGCGTACATGACATTACGTCGGCCACGTGTGGAGCGGAAAGCTTCACGTGGAAAAACTTTGGCAACATCGGAGCAAAGGCGGCTGCGAATATTTTATGAAAGCTTTGGTCCACGCGCCAAACGAGCAGCAGGCAAAGGGTTTTGTTGTCAAGTAACTCAGCAAAGGCGAAAAATGAATCTGAGCTCTCTTGGATAGCGAAAAATTCATCATCTATACGCTAAAACGAGTCTCTGATAAACGGCCGAAAACCTAAAAAACTACCTCTTGAAGATGGAAAACGCCTTGAACTGTACTTTGGAACGCTCTGCAACATGTTCTGGAACATTATGGAACATTTTTTTGCGAATGAAACCAGCCGTTAGGAAAGAACGAAAAATCATCAGCTTCGAGTGGGAAACGAAGCCACGACCTCCGACTTTGCCGATCGGTGCTCTTTCGACTGAAAACCATTGTGGCTGTCAGAAATCATCCCTTTTTCCAATAAACTGTTCCGTGGGGTCGGTCTTTCGCCAAGGTCTAAAGGCCACCAAAGGTGGCCCTTTTGTAACAAGTACTAAAGGTACTCAGGCGGTGGAGTCTTCGCTGGGCAGTCGCTTCTTTAAACACGGTTAACTTCGGTGCATAGAAAGTAGTGAAGAAGAGGCCTTGATAGCTCAGTCGGTAGAGCACCGACCGGCAAAGTCGGAGGTTGTGGGCTCGTTTCCCACTCGAAGCCGATGATTTTTCGTTCTTTCCTAACGGCTGGTTTCATTCGCAAAAATCCATTGCGGCTGTCAAAATCATCTCTTTCTCCAATTATGGAACATGTTCTGTGCCACTTTTCGAACAGGCTGGAGCACCCCAGAACATTTCTAGAAAATCCCAGAAAATCACGAATATGTTCTAGTCCTGGAACAGCATGTAACACCCTGGAACAGCCCATGTTGTTAACACGCCAGCATGTTTTGGGCTTCAAGCGAGACAAGAGAGAAAGGAAATACAGAGTGAACATTTGGTACTCCTTCTTTGAGGCAAAATACAAAGATAGCTACCAAAGCATATCCGTGTAGGTTGTTGTGCAATGTGGCAACAATGTCTAGCTCAGCTGTTTTGTATTATAACACTGTAAGTCTAAAAAAGCTATTTCGAGAAAAATCGAAATTTGTGTTTAGAAATGCCTAGCGAGCGAATCAGTTGCGAAGATTAGCTGCAACAGTGGTATTTTAGCAAACCTGATGTGCTCTTTCATTTGGTTGCATTGGCAAAGCAGCAGGGTTTGAATGTGACCTCAAATTGTATTTACAGTGTTTTGATGAAAATTTTTTTGTAAATTTTTAGTTCATTTGCATTGTATTTCGACATACAGGGTTCTTTCACGGAAACTTTTGTGTCTTGAATGTGTTTCTGAAGCAAATTTTTTTTCCAACAGAACCTTTAAGTCTATTTACAGTATCGTAACGGGGACATTTGATGAATACAGTGTTTTGTCGGTAAAATATTGATCGACACTTTGAGATACAGTGCGCTGTACATTGCGAAAGCATCGTCCTGATCAATCGTAATCGTTTTTGGGAACTTCCAATCAATCCAGTGGCGTTCGCCGTCAACAGGGCTACCGTATGATGTGTTTTGTGACATAACCCTGTATCTCGAGCTACAGTACTAGATGTACATACGAACAGCAGAGTAAACGATAGTCCAACACCGCATTTAGCAATGTACCCTAGCGTGTCTTTCACGCCCGTAAGGTGTTATTGATCACTGCGCAAAGTTATTTTCGCTGTTCGGGACCAGACACCTCTTCAGCACTGCAATATTCATGTGGTTGTCGTTTGTTATACTTTTAGTTTCCTGTCAGGTGCATGGAGATATGTTGCTCGCAAAAACAAAGCGAGCTTGCTTTCATGTGTCGACGTCAACTGTCACAAATCGTCGTATCGAAAAAGCGTTACATTTTGAAAAAAAAAACACTAACTCAGTGTTAAAAGTGGAGTTGTCAAAGAGATCTAGTCAACAAATCGGATTATGCATAGCTAGAAAGTCGCGTGATGAAGACGAAGAACAATGGCGAGATGGTGGGACTTAGAGGCGATGTTCTAATCAGCAAGAGCTTAAGAACTGAAGCAGAAAAATTTGCATGAGGCGAACGCGATTAATATTTCGTGAGCAGAGCTATAAAGAAGATCACGAGCGCGAAAAAGTGAACAATTAGCGGCCGACGTCGATCTTGTGTCGCTCAGGCTAGCGCTTTGGTGAACGATTTTGACGACAATGGGCTGCAAAGAAGACAAGTGTTTACGATTTTTTGCATCTTTTAAAGCGCGCAGCGCATAAGCAACAATAGCTACCTGGTCTCTTGTGTGTGTGTGTCAATAAGTCGGTCCGAGCAATAACGTTAGTTTTTCCCAACCGATTTGAAAAATTTCAAAACCAAAACCTATCTACGTAATGCGTAGAGGATCCACTTTCTATTCTGCACTGTCCGATGCTCCTAGCGGTCTGCACAGAAGGGGAGTAAACGTTTGGACTTCTTTACTCGAAAAACGCGTGCACGCGTGTAGTCACGTATGCAAAGCTGCGGCTACAAATGTTCTATTCTTTATTTGATACAAACAGCCAACCATCTACGGCACCATAGCCAGAAGATGCATTTTTCGGCTTTGCCGATTTACTCGTTTCGCCGCATTGTTTTTGCACGCCACGCTTCCATACAGAAACTGTCGGTTCGCTTCGGTTTCTATTTTCCGGTGCCCGGAAAATGTGCCTCACGTTTTTTGTTTCCGGCCGGGTTAAAAAGTCATTTTTCAGTTTCGCTCCCATTGCCGGCCTTCCGACTGGCCCATGTTTTTTGCCAAGTTCCTTATTGATGCTCACCTGTTGATAAAGCAATTGGCAAATCTAAACTTTTCGCAATCGAAACGAAACCTCCGAAATGTTGGAAATCGAATCGAAGTGGTTCATGCGATGCACCAACGAGAAACTTGCCGACATTTCAATGTAAATCAGCCAGTCTTATCCTCTCAGCCAAAGAAAAGCTGAAACTATAATCAGGACTTGTTAACCTGGCCTAAAGTTGCTAAAATGGTTTTAAAAAAGTACGTTCGTTTTCTTTACGGAGTCCAGTTATAATGCCGACCTATGCCAATAGTCGAATAAAGCTGAATGGAAACGATTCGATGGAAAGTACCCATCGCCAGTAGGCAAGCCCCAGCAGCCTTTCGCAATGAGCTTTTTTCATACACACATACCAGCGTTACAAACTTCCAAAATATGAGAACCGAGGCTTCCTGATTCAGGACAGGACAGCTTCTCATCAAATTCAGAAATTTGCACAAAATTTCGGGACTATAGGCTCTGAAATTACGTCCATGTACGACGTCAACGAAAAAAATTAAAGCTCTCGCTTTTCTCCGTCGTAAGCTGCTCATCTAACGCATAAACACATGCTATCTCTGCACCAGAAGAAACGGATCCCCCGTAAAATAAAGGGCCATCCTTTTCACTATGCGGTCAGAAAGACAAAAAAGTTTGAAAATGCTGCCTCACAAAACGCTACAGCTTTGGCATCCTCCTTTTTTCTAGAACTACATCGTTGGTCACGTTGGAATCACCGCGCAAGAATGGGAAAATTTCGACGAACACTGCGCGACTTCGCACACGACACGACGTGTCATGGCCTGAAGCCATCGATTCTTGCCGAAGGTCCACCAAAGCTTATTTGGATAGTAAGCTGTGTTTACCTACAAAACTGTAGACACTACATGTCTTTCCTAAAACTTTTCGCCATTTTTTTCAAAATTTAGGCCATCTTCCTTTGCTCCCTCTCGGCGTGTTGCTACATGCTTATGTCCGTGTTCCACCGCTTTCTCAGCAACGAGACGAGGGTCCAACTAAGCGTAAGCGGGTTCGGATGATGCCGTGTCCTTTTTGCAACTTCTGGCACGCGCAGCGCGTAAGTAAAGGAAGCTACCTGTTCGCATGTGAGTGCGGGAGTCGGTGCGTCCGGGCGAAAACTTTAGTTTTTCTCAACCGATTTTAAAAATTTAAAAACTAAAACAAATCTCCGCGATCCGCTGATGGTCCTTTTGCTACTCTCTGAGCTGTACGATGCTCCCAGCTGTCTGTGCAGCAGGGGAGTTGACGTTCGGACTGTTGATCGGCATTCCTCATCGATTGCTAACGATATTTTGAGCTCTAAGCAACACTGCCACCTGATTTATATATCGTTCGAAAGCTGAGAACAAGGGGAACAACATTTGGGCACGTCGGACTAAAGCCCACGAGGATGACCAGTTGAAAACAACTTTTGAACATCGCGATATCGTGTTCAAAATCGCTTGTGCAAGAGCTCGTTAGGGAATGCACTGACGATCAGAAGGTCGCGGGTTGGATCCCCGGCCGAACACAAACTTTTTTGTTTTGTTTTTCTCCTTCTCCACAAAGGTGTACGATGCTTGATTCGGTGTCTAAAGAAGAATGTATGGTGGTCATTGGACTATAAAGTTTCAAGAACATGTTCCAGAAGTTGCATTTTTCGGCTTTGCCGATTTACATGTGTATCCTGCCGATTTTACTAGCCTTTTACAGGTGCCTTTCACAAAAAATGGCCAGAAAAAAATTGAATTTTTTGACACCTTACCCTTGTCGAGACGCCTATGTGCAAAAGATTGGTTATCTTTTACACGTATGTCCACTTTGCCGGGATGCTTTCCCCCACCACGGCGGACATCTTTTGTGGAGGCCACCCAGCCGGCGAGCAGCGACGAAATGCTCAGGGCGTCGAGCGTCTGAGTAGCTTTTGCATACAGCGCTTACTATTTCTCTGAAAAGTGATCGCAGGCTCTCTAGCAGCACTTCAAAAAAGTGTTATGTCCGCGACATGCACACGCAGTGCGTGGACTTGAGCGCTCTAGCTTTTCGCGTTATCAGCGTAAGTTGAAACACTCGCCTTAGTGACTATGCACAGGTACCATACGGCTCACTTCAATTTCCTGCCGTGACGATCTGCAACTTGAATCCGTACAAGTTGTCGATGATAGACTTGGTGCCTGAGATTGCAGCTCTGGTAACCTCAGTTATGTACATAAAGCTGGATATTCCCCGGTCGTGGCGGAAATAGCACACATACTTTCTGCTGGAGTCTTCCATAAAAGACGTCCGAGAAAAATTTGAATTGTGTGACCCCCTCCCCCAAGCTTGTCTGGACATTTATGTGCTGAACATAGGGAATGTCCGCAAAAAATTTGAATTCCCAGACCCCACCTCATCCCTAGCTCTGGACGTTTTATGGAAGACCCCCTGCGCCCCACGTATGACACTGACTAATCGAATTTACTATTGGGAAGAGACTATTGCAAAGATTAATGGAAATTAACCAAAATGGCTAGAATAACCGACTCGACTGTTTTCACACCGATCGTTAAGCCTAAATTAACTCGCGGGTTCAAAAATTAACTGACCGATCTTGGGCGCACGTGACCTCTTGCAAGGGATTACTTGTTTCGTACATGCGCACTCTCCGTCAGCACCTTTGCAATGTAAAAATTGGCAATCTTTTGCTCGGATCGCCGTGAGCACCTTCAGTATGAAATTTCTGATACTCTAGTCTGACACTCGAAAAGCGACCTCATTGGGACCCGTACATTTGTGACGTCACGGTTTGGGGGGTGGGGTAAGGCAAAAGTGACGGTTTGTGACATGGGGAGGGGGTCGGACAAAAGTGACGTCACATACGATTATGCGCTGGGCTTGCGCAAAAGCGACAACTAGGGGGAACACCCCTGGTGGGTTGCCAAAGAAAATTTGGACGACTAGCTTTTTTGTGAGTTTTTTAGATGCCAACCAAAATTTAACAAATTCGGTTTCTCAGGAACATTTTTGATTTTCTATGCGTTTTTTCGACCTTCAAATCCACCCGGCGGGGGTGTTGGGTGAAAAGTGACCTCACCTGGGGAGGAGGATCCCGTGAAATATGACGTTCTGTGATGAAGGGGTGTCTGAAAAATCGACTTTTACGTGACGTCATAAATGTACGGACTCTTGGTGTGTTCGTTGCTCGTGCAGACTAGAGGTCGGATTAGGGTCAAAGTCCAGGGTTCGGGTTCGGTTCAAATTCGGGTCTGGGGTTCGGGTAAATATAGTAAAAAACACAGTAAAGGTTTGGGTACCCGGGTTCGGGTCACTTTTTAGGGTTCGGGTCACTTTTTAAGGTTCGGGTGCAGACCTATATGCAAAGGTCAAATCGTTCGTTGTTTGAGGGATCAATATTCAGAAATTCAGAAAAGGCACTGGGAAGACGTCGCCGCAAGCGAGCGGTGCTTCCGACGGGCATTACGTGGGATTCAATCGTCGACGGCTCATACGACAACGTTACGCTCGTCGAGCTTGTCGAGGCGATGGTGGACGCGTACTTTGCGCACCGGGCGCACATCGAACGCGGGCGCGCCACGATTGCAGACTGGGACAAGGTAAGTGAATGCGCTCAACGATGAGATTCGCAAACAGGCGCTCTGTTTGGTGAGAAGAGCACTTTATGCTGCTGCAGCTCTTTCTCGAAGCGGAAGCTAAGGTCAACGCATCGAATGCAGCAGCGAAATCATGGACGCAGGGCGCGCCATCGAAAAGCGACATGAATCACTTGCTTAATGGGCCAAATTCGACGTTGAAGACTGATGAGTTGGAGAACGTCGTTAGCGAGAATGCTCAAGATTCAAGTAGAAGTCCATTCAAATAGGACGTCACATGCCGGGGGAGGGGGGTCTAAAAAATTTACTTGGGAGCGTGACGTTATGTGTAATAGATAGCCTATGTTTATGTGTTAGACCATGTGACGAGGGAAGGAGGAAGGTCAAAAATTTGAATTTTTATGTGACGTCATACTTGAAAGGCTTTGATGTGCGATTTTTTGCCGTGCAGTGCAGTCTAGACTCAAATCATCTTCAAGTTTTTTGTCAAATGCGCCTGGGCTACCGAAAACTGCTGATTTTTGCATGCACAACTTTTTTAGGCGCCATTGATTCTTCAGCGGTATCGCCCTTGCGCAGGTCGCGGCGCCAGTTATCAACGGTACTTATGTCTTTATACTATTTGCTATGTACGGAAACATTTTATCCGCAAGGTCTGTGATAATAAGGGTGTTTCTCTTTGTGACGATTTCGAGCTTTCGTAAATGATTGAATTTCTCGAAACATGTAAATTTCGTTGTTTCGTCATCTACCATTTTGGAACGATTCCAACAAAATTTTGCGCCTGCTTGCTGCGAGCATTTCGTCGACAAACTCCTAAGACGGCTACCTCATTACAAGTGGGTGTCTGCAATGTGCAACTTTCCCGCTTGGCGATCGAATATTGTATCGTTTGTGCTAATCAAAAATGGATTAGATTGAATAGAGTAAGAGCAGCACCGCTTATCTTTCGCCCTTGCGTTGGGTTTAGGATAAAAACTTTCTTCGAATACGAATCACCGTTGCATATAGTGCTCATACAGCGCGCACACAGTGCGTGCACAAATCGTTTTTTGGGTTAGCTAAGAAACAGTAGCCCTTGGTAAATCGTATTATTTAATGTATCAGACTATTCTTTCTCGTTTATCGGGCATTTAAAAATATAAAAAACTTAGAAAAATATTTAGAAAAATATAAAAAGCTCAAAAAAATATTTAGAAAAACAAATTAAAACGCAGCTTTTGCGTTGCCTTGCGTGATCGAAAAATAGAAGGTGCCTCGTCGTTGATGCAACGACCTTATTTGTTTTGAGGCATGCGTCACGTGTACCTACAGTAATTCAGCATGTTCAAACGGCGGCTACTGCACGGACGTCGATCAATACACATTCGACCCTTTTTATGGCTGGATGGCGACCGGCAACTTGATGTGCTTATATACGTGCGCAGAAGACCTGGGCTGCAATGCATCGTTGTTCATCGCTGCGAATTGTCCCCATCTAGCGGCTTCGTCAGAAGTATATTATACCAGCGCCTATTGTCAGGCGGGCTATTGCATGTTTAGCGTGTCGACGGCTCAACCGAACTGTAAGTGTGAACGATGACGCGTGCTTGCAAAGTGGTCCTCGACCAACTGTAGCTGTTTATACCCGGTTGTCTTTGTCGCCGCGAGATCGTAGACCACTTGTAGACTGAGTGCTGCAGCAAGCGATAAATTGCATCTTTGTCTGTCCCTCGTCGTTTTGCCAGTCTCTGCGCCACGACCTCCCACGTTTCCTTCCCCTGCCATTTTGCATTCCTTCTTAAAGCAGAAGGTATAATGATTCGGCACAAGCATCCCCTCTCCCTTTCCTGACCCCAACTCCACTCTTCCCTCCCTGTCGCCCCCGCCCTCCCTGTCCCCCTCTCCCCTCCCGGACTGCCTTTTCCCTTGCGCCCCCTCTCGCTTCCCTCTCTTCCCCGCTGACGCATGCACGGCATAGATATATAGTGTGTATGTTAGCGGCAAAAGCCGGAATCAGGCAAAACGCGTATTTCCTAGGGAATACGCGTACTGCCTGAAAGGTTCGGCAATACACGTAATTCCAAGGCAATACGCGAAGTGCCGAACTGACTCGGCGATTCCCGTATTTCCTGGGTAAAGCTCGTATCTACCAAGCGATATAGATAGTGCTCGAGTATAAAAGTGCACTGCTTATTTGTTATTTGTCATTTGGCATCGAATTTAAATAACAAGACACAAACTATGCGCATTTTTTGAAATCTGGAACACCGAGACCTTTTATAACAATCAAGAACACTGTAGAACACGCTGCCAGCCAAAACAAAAACGTGCAGGCAGTTTTTCGTAATGTTCTAGCACACCCTAAAACACTGTGGAATACTCTGCAACAGCCAGATACACGTGCTTTGAAACATACACAATACTATGGAACAGCCAGTATATGCTGAATGCATCCTTTTGGCGTCAGCAAACGTTTTGGTGCTCGTGGCAGGAGGCGATAAACAGTGGATACGGAAAGCCAAATTTAGCCCCTAGCGGCCTTCCGCTTGGCCCCTAAGAGCACTTCAAAACATGGGTTAGACCAGCTTCTCAGAGCAACTTTTGACTAAAAAACACCAATATTGCAATACTTTTTGGAAGAATGCGAAAATTTTTCGGCCGCTCGCTGCGCTGCGGCATTTTGCTTGATTTTTTGTGAGAAAATTTTAAAATCTCGTTCGCTTCGCTCCCGATCATATGCTTTTCTACCTAATTTTTGCGTCTTCTGGAGAGCGCAGCGCGCAAGAAAAGATAGCTACCTGGTCGAGTGTCCGTCAATGTGTGTGTGTGTGTGTGGGTGTGTGTGTGTGTGTGTGTGTGTGTGTGTGTGTGTGTGTGAGACTGTTTTCAAATTGAATAACCGGCTATAATCGTCCACAAGTCCGCATTCTATTCGATTGATTCGAAACGCTGCAGTCGTCGGTTTAGGGGTGGTGTGATACAAATCGATGGGATTCTCAAATTTTTGAAGCAATAAATTCGAGTGACACTAAATTTTTTGCATGTATCAAAAATACATGGAAAAATACTTCAATACAGGGAAAAGTATAGGGTATTTTAATAAACAAAAGTATCAACTCGTTTAATTGACTCTGTTTTTCTTTCAAATGATGCAGATCACGTTCACAATTCAGAATCACACGCTCATCGAAAAACACAAAAGCAAGGGCGTCGACGTCAAAGTAATCGAATATCGCCGTCAGGACGACAAGCTAATCGAGGTGCTTATCTTGTCGTTTACTTGAATTAGCAAGTACTGTACCGTACCGCTGCAATCGTTTGTTTGCCAACATATGTTACTCAGGAAACAACAGAGGTTGGAGACTCGAGACGAGCGCGCCAACGAATTTTCATCAAGGTCTCGTAGCGATCATTCGTTGGATTGGCCGGTCTTCCTTTTCATGAAAACTCACCCATCGCTCTGTGATAAGTTTTGAACATACGCTTATGAACGATCGAATGGAGCCGACATGTTTCTACATGATATAGATGTTGTATACAGCAAACCTGTTCAACTCACTTGTGGTGCTCTCTTTCTCTCAAGTCGGGGCCATCTATTAATGACGTCACCTGTCTGGGTGGGTCAAGAAATTTTGCACAGGAAGTGATGCTACGTGTAAAAGATAGCCTATGTTTA
>JAQGBB010002419.1:0-10950 GCA_034691745.1 Prismatolaimus dolichurus | reverse complement strand
TTCGGTCCTAAGGGGACTCCTTGTGAAAAGTTTTTTCAACCCCCCCCCAAACTAACAACACAGTCAGACGTTTTCGAGATCGGAGAGCAAAAATCCACGCTTCGTTGATGCCGATTCGGCTTCCCTGGCCAGTGGTCAGCAGGCCGAATTTTGAGGGACAATCACGCTTTTGCAGTAACTCGCGCTAGAGTGCGCCGATTTCGATACACCGAGTGCTTCTAAATCCTCTCGACTCGTTAGTGGCAGCCCCGTCAAGAAAATAAGTTTCTGAGGAAAAAATTTTTCTCGATTTTTGGAGGTCGACCACAAAAATCTCAAAAACTCGGAAAATGCGAAACAGCCCCCAAGCGACCTGCAGCGCTATTTTAGACGTTTCCCCCGTCATTTTGAGCCCTCCTTCCTGAAAATGGGTTGAAACGTGCGCTTACAGCGACTTAAAACGTGTGTATTAAGCTAGTTCAACTTGGCACACGTTTTGAGTCACTGTAAGCGCACGTTTAAACTGATTTTTATGCACGAAGGCTGAAAATGACGGGGAAAACGTCTAGAATACCGCTGCAGGTCGCTTGGGATTAGTTTTGAATTTTTGAGATTTTCAAGTTCGACCCTCAGAAAATAGTAAAAAAATTTCCCCGAAAAATTCTTTTCTAGACGGGGTTACGTCGGGCACGTCGAGGGGATTTCGGAGCACTCGCGTGTATCGAAATCGGCGCACTCTAGCGCGAGTTATGGAAAAAAGCGTGAATGCCCCTTAAAATTTGGCCTGCTGACCGGTGGTCAGGGAAGCCGTATCGACATCAACGAAGCTTGGATTTTTGCTCTCCGATCTCGAAAACTTCGGACTGCGTCGTTAGTTTGGAGTCGAAATTTTTTTTGCAAAAGGGTGCCTTTAAAGACGAAATGTCAAAGTTGCAGTTTTGTGCAAGTCGAAAAAGTTTTCACTGAAATCGATGGCGTCCGCTTTGGAGTGAGGGACGCATCAGGTATTGTTCGAAAGCTACCGCAGTAGCCCACCTTTTCGTTCTAGAAGGTTTCCGCAGCCTTGCTGGTTCGACAGGAAACCGGCTTTCCCAAAATTGGCTAAACTTAGGCAGTTTTACCCTAGATGCGGGACTGTCTTGTTTGCCATGCTGTTACAGGCACCGTGATTTCGTTTTGTACGCTCGGATCAATCATGTACATGCGCCTGATGGACAGCTGGAAATTCTACGACGGCATCTACTTCTCGTTCATGGCTGGTATAATTTCCTCTGCCCAATACTATATGCGCAGTATGACGACGTGAGAATGTGCACTAATATTACAGCTACCGGCGGAACCCTCGGCGACATACGATATCCTGATGGCTTGCTTTTTCCGGTACGGACACCGTCACCATATCAATCAATGTCAATTGCATTCGCGCACAATCGATTGTAGGTGGTAACCATTATCTACGCGACCGCAGGTCTAGCTGGTAAAGCTTTTGAAGCACGTGTCATGAAACGAATGGACTAACTATCGCGCCTACTCTAGTTCTGACCATGTCGGTTGATCTGACGAAAACTGAACTTCAAAACTTCGTGAACAACATTCACTTCTACGGCCGCGATAGGCTGATGATGATGGCGGACAAAGGTAAACTCGCCGGTGGAACGGCTGATTTTTGTGAGCCGTTAGCCATTGCTCTGTTTGCAGACTTGCACATCGTCATGGACCTCTTCAAAAGCGCCCGATCGAAGTATCCACACAAGAAGGCCATCGAGCTGAAGGACCTCTGCGCCATTATGTGCGAAGCGGCGGACACAGCGCCGCAGCAACTCATCCAAATCGTTCCAGAAACGCTTTGCGACGAGGACAAGAACAGCTGTCCAAGTCTCGTCTCCATTTCGTTATTTCGCGGCCAAAATCTGCTGCATCAGGATGACGTGATTTCATTCAAGGAAATCGAGCAGCTCACGGTTGATGACCCGATTGTGTCGCCGTCGTCTTCAGTCGTCTCGCTCGTCGCTTTGTTGATCAACGAAGCCTGTCGGTCAGTCAACGAGGCGAGAGCGGGAGCCCTATTTCCCGCGCGAACGCGTTCCTGGTTGTTGATCCATCTTCAACTCGGCTCATCGATCGGCGTAAGGCGATGCATGAGCTCGTGTCAGTTGAGCTACAACTCTGTTGCTGTGCGTTCCATCGTTGGTCGCGCACCTGCCAATCGACGCTCAAGGGCGAGTTCCGCTCCGCCATTATTGCTGAGCAAAGAAGAGCCCAGAAGCCTGAGCCGCACGTCGACGTCCAGTCTCCGATCGACGTCGTCGAGTGCAACTATGCCCGCTGGCGCAGCAACTCCGAAGGGGCCAAAAGTACCACACTACCTCAAACCGACTACGAGCAGCTTGCAGCATACGGTCTCAAAGCGCCGAGCACATCAGCTTGAAGAAGTGTCTTCGGCAAGAAAAAGTTCAATATACACGAAAACGCCTCCACAGTCAATTGCCGTCCGACGCAAGTTCTCTCATGTGACTTCGAAAAGCTCACAAAGTGCTCAGCACAGTCGGCGGCCGTCTGCAGAAACGACGCGTGAAGGCGAATCTTCGACGTACAGCCAAAAACATTTACTCTCAACTTACCCGAGGCCAAATCTCAACTAGTCGTCACCCGCACTCCGAAGACAGAAAGGACAGAACTCCTAGTGCTTCGTCGCTTCTTCCTTGTGGAGGTTTCGTCAACAGCCCCTACACTCTGGCCCTGGGCTGGTCAAAGGCCGTGAAAGCAACGCTCAACCCTTTCGCGGTAGTTTTGAAAGAAGCTCCAAATTAATCTTGGTTTTAACTCTAATTTAGGAATGAAAATGATAATATTGAAAGCTGAAATGAAAATGATGTCGGCCTTATCAAATATATTTTGCAGAAAAACGTGACGTATGGGGGGGGGGGGGAGAGGTGCGAAAAGTCAACTTTTTCCGTGACGTCATAAATGTACCACCCCTTGTATACTTTAGTTAAAAACAATGTCGTTATTAAAGCTGTCAAATGATAAGGATGTCTGAGGTGGACATGTGCTTTTGATTGACTTCATTCACATTCCGGAGAATTCACAATCAGCAACTTTAACCCTAATCAAAAATGAGTAAACTGCAGGAGTTTGACTGCCGCGCTGTTCGCATAGCTGACTAGAAACTCCATAAGCTGTTCACTAAACGCAATCTGCAGAACCCCATTTGTCGCACTGTTCAGAAGCGCGAATTCACAGCTCAAAACGTCGAGCACGTGCTGCGGGTCCGGATTCGTCACCTGAAGAATCTCGCTCGCGTAGTTGAACACGTGCGGCATCAGCAGGAGAACGCTTCCGCTGAAACCGAGATAGAGCAGCCGAAGTTCGACCGCCGTATGCGTGTGCGCCATCGATACGATACTCTCCTGGCGATCGTTCAGCGTGGGAACCGCGTCAAGTTCTCGTCTCCAAAGCTTGTACGACAACACGGTATACATCGCGATCTCGGCGAGATTCGGTCTCTGCACCGTCGCGATTCCCACGGTGTAGACGATTCGACCGAGACTCTCGTCGGCGCATACGATCGTCGACACGAGGCCCCGCATCTGGAACTGACATCCGAACGCGAACTGGATGAGGCAGCTCTGTCCCCGAAAGCAAGAGCCATCTATTTCAAAAATGCACGTTTTGAGAAAAGAAAGTTTTTACGAAAAACGGAATTCTCTCGAATATTTAAAAACTTTTTTAGCTTAACCTCAACCACAGTGGTTTGTTTTGGTGCTCTGCCCGTATAGCACAATGCCAGGTTTGTTATCACTGCTCATCTTGGAGATCTTCGAGTTAGGTGGTTGGCGCTTGCGCAAGATCCCGCGTGCCAGCTAATCGCCTGCAACCCAACTCGAGTTAGGTGGCGTGTGCCAAAACTGAATTCAGTTTCACGAATGCGCAAACCATCTATGTCGGAGATCTGTGGTTTGTGCTGTACGTCCAACTGCCTGCTGCATTTCAGTTTTCCGAATGCACAATCCAGTTCAGTTTATAATAAGTTCTCGATATTTTGCGGTGCCAAATTGTGCCAGCTATCTTTGAAAGAGAGCGCGATTGCGCGTACAAACGAACTGAATATGGTGCTTCAGTTTTCTACAAGAGGTCAGTGTTTCTACCGACCGCCGAGAGACGAAGGTCATAATGCTCTGACTAAAAACGTGAGAAATTGGAGAACTGCTAACTTTGTTTTCATTGTATCTATTCCAGCATCCGCAAAATGAGTGTTGTTGTGCGACCTCAGTGTTATTCACGATAAATTTAAAGAAGCAAGCATGTGCCCTTTTCACCTGACTTTTCACTGAGATCTCGGTTAAGTTAATGTTCTTGTGCAAAATGTTTCGTAAAACGTTCATTTTCATAAGGGCCACTGACGCACGTCAGTGGCCCTATTGCTGTGGCCCGTGTTTGTGTGTGTGTACGTTAGCAGCATAACTTTCGAAATAAGAGGGCTAGCGGGCTGAAACTTTGTTTGCAGGTACCTTGGGGGAAACCTAGGTTCATTTTCGTATATGGGCCATATCGGTCTACTAGTGCGCCGCCGGGACCCAAAAGATGACTCAAAACCTCTGATTAGTCATGTGTTTACTTCTTCGTCACGTGGTGGTAGGCGTGCAGAATTGCAGCAGAGTGCATTTTAAGCAACCTGATTCGCTGTAATGGCAGAGCACAATAAGTGCGCTGTAGGCGCACCATCTGACGAACCATCTCCAGAACAGATACAGTTCGAATTTTTTCAACTTGAGCAATTTTGTGCATAACTTCAGCATACATGTGAATGGATTTTATTCGAAATTAATAAGAACATTTGGCGCTTGATGCTTCGCTTAGTATATAATTGTGTTAGTCGTAAACGTCTCGGCGTCAGTGGCCCTTGAGGATCGGTTACATTCGACTAGTTACCTGGGAAGAGTGCAGCTTTTTCGTTCACTAAACAGAAATGCAAGCTTTGTTTCTCAGCTTGGCACATATGTGTAATTGTGTGTGCATACAAACGCACATAGCCTCGAAGGCGTGCATAGAAAACAGCGAGGTACATAACCTAAAATCATCTTCGGTGTCCCCGAGGAATGACATATGGAACGGAACGTGACAGATGCTGCAGTCATCTCGTAATTAGTCGTTTTTTCTCGTGCCTAATATATTACAGACACCTACAGACTGCTGACGTCATATTGAGATTAGTCCTGCAGGAGACGAGAATTTACACGGCTGCGGCAACCTCGCATAATTACTACCCATCAAATTTTGATTTTCTGGCCCTCTACTCAACCCCAGGGTCCAGATTACCAGCATCACCTCCGTCAGAACTTAAGCCTCATGTGCGCTCTGCTGTTGGGCAAATCCTTTTTCAAGCCATTAAGGATGAGAAAATCTGAAACGTTCATGCGTCGCTGGCTATGCATTTCTCGTCTTGCATAAGCAGAACGGCTTTAGCGCTGCGACGGGCATACAACGCGAGCGATCTTCGTAAATGTCGAGACGCAGAGGATCGCCGATCAGTCGACGTGAGCTCGAACGTTTGGACTTCCCGACGAGTCCCTCGAGCGAAAGCCGTTCGACGACGACGCCTACAGCGATAAGCACCGCGTACTCAAACTCGCTCACGTCGTTCGACAAAGGAAGTATTCTCCGCGACGCGTGATAGACTTGCATCCGTACGATGCTCCACTCGGCGCACACATTCTTGTACTCGAAGATCATCTGGTTGACGTGCTCAACCAGAACGGCAGCTGACTCGCGGGCGTCCGCAGAGCTTGCCTTTATTGGAACGTCGTCGACGCCCGCGTTGCAGAGGCAGTGCTGCAGCGGAACACTGGCTTGTGCACAAGTTCGGTTCGCTGGAATGTCGCTGGAAATAAGCGAGAGACCACAAGAAGCAGTTGCTTCACTACAGCCTTCGGTGGGCTTTGATTTGTAGCCTTTGCGAAGAACGTCCACCATCGTCGCGTAGACGTCAACGTGCGCGGTGAGTCGCTTCGCGTTCCGTCGAAGGCGGTCGAGAACGTCGGGGAACGCGTCGACGATACTCCGCGGCAGCGAGACAAACGCGAACGGCCACGATTCTTCGATACGGCCGATGTGCGTTTCGCGAAATTTCCCGTAGTGCTTTCCGTGGTCGGAGAGAAAAAACACGAACGTTTCGTCGAGAACGCGTTCATGCTTGTTGAAGAACGCAACGAATTCATCGTCGGCAAGGCCGAGCGTGTTGATAGCATCGTGCGAGATCCACGTGAGCCAAACAATAGCTAGCGTGGGAACACCCGCTTCGGCGTACCCTTCAAAGAACGCGCCAAGATAGTCAAGCAGAAAGCTATGTTTGAAGCGCGTCCCGTGACACAGCGAGTGCAGATCATTCTGCCTCTGAATTCGCCGTAAGAACGGGTCGAGATAGTGCGTCGTCGGCGGCTGGCGGAATCGAAGCTCATCGACCTGTCGCTCTTGCGCGAAGAGCGTCGCATAGCCTGGTCGCTCAAACTTTCGCCACACGAAGGGCCATGTGTCGCTTGGTTGGTTGAAGCTAAAGCTGCTCGTTCGCGTGAATAGCTCGTCGACGCGTAGGCCGCTGAGAAGGGCGACCGTGTTCGGCCACGTGTTATGACCGTTTTTGGCGTGCGTTTCGAGCTCGACAAAGCCGACCCGTTTGGCGAAGAGGTACCTGCGTGTTCGTGGGAGCTGTCGAATAAAATTCTGCCGCGACGTTGAGTCCACGACGAGCATAAGAACGTTGGGTGGTCGTCGCGGACGTTCTTTGAAACAAACGTGACGTCACCTATTGTGGTAGCGAGGCAAAGGATTTTTTCTGTGATTTGTACATGTTTAGCGCTGAGGAAAGTCTTTAACAACGTTGCGCAAATTTAAAAAAATCAATTGCAATCATTATCTTTTTTCAAGGAGCTGAGTCGGGCACGAAACAATTGCTATCTGAGATCTATAGGTGACGTCACATGTGTCCGTGTAAGCAGCAAGGCGAGTACTAACCCTTCCAGAGATCGACAAGCGCATCGTTGCGTTTAAAGTTTGCGTATGCAAGCTCTGCGCGTCCTGCACACTTGACGTTCACGAGCTCGCAGTCAACGAGCGTCTCGTTCGCGATCGACGTCCAGCTCTCAAACGCTGGGTCGTAGTCACCATTCAACGTTTGAATGCAATGATAACGACAGCCGACGCTGCCTGGAAGGGGTGACACCGTCCACGAACCGTTCACTGGGTTGCGTTTGAAGCGGACAGATTCTTCCCGGGATCGACGAGTTGGACAGCGTTCGCTGTTCGCAACGCCGGTGAAGTTTAGAACAGTTGCATCGAACGGGTCGAGAGTTGGATAGACACAAAACACGTTATTACTCGTCGGCGACGGCGAAGAGCCGTTGTCAGCTTTTCGCGGCCGTGAAGTCAGCCAGTTTGACATTGTCTGTGGTATTGAATTTAACGGTGCCGTATGCGATGAACGACGAATCGTCTCTGGTTGCCACGAAGAGGTTTGCTGCGGTTCATCGCGGTCATAGCTTGGCATTTTTCGATCGGAACGAGGAAATAAGAAGCCGCGCATTGTGTTGGCAATTATGACGAGAACGGCCGCGATAAGCATCAGCAAGCCTCCTTGTCGTGCGAGCATTGTTCCGTGAGCTCGATAACTTCGATGTGAGCCGATCTTTGAGATGAACTAAAGTAAGGCATGGAAAAATGAATTACAAACGTAATGGGAGAACGAACGTTTCTGCTGCTGGCAGCAGGCATGTGCAAAAGATAGGAGCGTGCATTCGGCATGTCTTCGATTGGTTGGCTGGTTTGGGGGCTTATACGTAAAAGGCTCTGACTGCGCATCTCTTGCAGCGAGTAAGGCGCCACGTTTCGCCTAACGAGGGTTGCGTGAAACTTAGAGGCTACATCGTTTTTGTCGTTTGTTCAATTGCGCTGGGGCTGTCGTGAACAACATCCGGGCAGGAGGAGCGCACGTGTAAACGCCAATTGAACACACACAGGCGACGTTTGTGAAGAAAGCAAAGTGAGTCCAAATTTTAAAATTCTCTGTTACCGTTTTTTTGGCCAGCCAGTTTTTTTCTGCTCGAAAGCGTTTTCTATTGCCACGAAAAAACGTTTGCGCAAGTGGTTAACCTACAATTCAGTCAGGGGGAGGGGCGAACGAGGAGAAGCTGAGGGAATTGTAGGGGACAAATGGGGGAAATTGTTGAAAAGCAAACTCAGAAAAATGGCCAGTCGAAAAATGGCCCGCGGGGAAAGGAGGATCAAAGGGGAAACGTGGAAAACGGCTCTCCGAACAGTATGCATCCGTATTGTTGCTCACTACGTTAGCTTGGCGGATGCAAAAAGCTTGGCACACCTATTCCTGCTGTTCGCATGACTGTAAGCCGGACATAATGCTATGTAATAAGGTTGGCCGTCTGTGGGAACAACGGGGATGTCTAAACCCGTCGCGTAAGTGACGGGTAGACTAACTAGTATTATTTATGTTTGAAATGTTGCGCGCAAAGCACAAGCTAGTCTCACCAAATGGCCCGCACTGACTCCTTTAAAGCACTCTGCGCGCGCCGCAATCAAGACAAAGGCGCCTTTGTTCCGCTAATCGACGAAAAATGTTTCGTTCAGGTTCTCCTGTCAGAACTGCAGCGCATACTTATGTATTAGCTCATATAGGTAACGCGTTGTCCAGGGAACACGGACACGTCGGATGAGATTTATAACAAATCTGCAAGCCGTTATAGCACCGTGAGGGAGAACTACACTGGCCGAAACGGAACAAAACTTCAGAGTAATTCAGCTGCTCGTTTGTCGCAGATTTGTGCCAAATTATTTTAGCTTTGGCGTGATGCAGCGAAGCAATGAATCTGCTGCTGCCGCTAATATGCATTCCAAATTGTGTTTCGAAAAATTTCTCCTGACGGAAATTTAGAAAAAAATCTGTTTTCGGCTCGGGTTTTTTTGAGGCGAAGGAAGAACTCTATGAGCGTTGTGAAGAAAAGACAAAACTCCTCGACCGTCCATCTCTTTTGAAGGCTACAGCAGACGCGTTCAAAACCTACAGCAAAAGCACACGCAACGTTCATCCTCGCTCCGGCCCGATACCACAACGGTGCAAAACCGTAACGGTGTAAATCACTCCCCGTCAAAAGCTAGGTTTTTAAAACCACGATTTTCACTCTAGCCCTGCATATGCAGTCTGCGTTCTCTGCGGACTTGTAGAACGCGTCATCTGTGTGGAGGAAAAACATATTACGGTAATTTTTACGTTTTCAGACTTCATTAACGATACCTCTGCATGCAGCTTGCGGATGGAGACTTCGAGCGCGAGACTATGTTTTATCGCGTAGGGGCAACAAACGCTTCATATATCGACGTCTGCGCACACTCTCGACTAACCTGGTTTGGTCCGACGGAAGCCATTGCAAGCGTCTACCAACGTGATGATATCTGTTTCAGTATTGCGAACGAAGACTTTAGCACACCTCTCTTCAACACGTCCAGGGACTACTTCCAGATGTCCGGCGCGCATGTGGAGCGTCTGAGCGTTCCTGCCCAACTTTGGGGCAACTTCTCGATGTCAGTTTTAGATGGGCAGGTAACGGCCGGCGAGTAGTAAGCGGCAAAAACCGCTAGCAAAGCCGGTGATTTGTACTTTAGGGTACACAAGTTGGATGCACCGATCCTTGAGGACCACTAACGCACTTTGACTGTGTATGCGAACAAACGCACATAGTGCCCAGGGAAGTATATACTGTCCGTAGAAGCCTATCTGATCCATGAAAAGCACATAATGTCCATAGAAAAACACAGTTTCTATTGGAGACGTGTAGTGTCCCTTGAAGGTAGATACTCGCTTTTTACTATCTACACCATCTCTTTTGCGAAAGTGGGCCTCGAGGATCGGTGCATCCGACTTGTTGATAATAGACAGCACCAACTAGCCACTATTTCGATATACAACTTCGATATACGCGGTGGCGAGGCGCTTCTGGATTTTCGAAGCGTCGACAGCCTTCAGACGATGGACATGAACACACAGAATACGGTTGGCGTCGAAATTCTCTCTCGCTTCCTTGCGCTGAGTCGAAGCTCGACGCCGTGCACCACGGAGAGTCACGCAAAGTGTGCACTGCGATGTCTTGTCGACGAGCGACTTGCCGCGGACGGATACTTTCCGCTTGCGGCGAACGCGCGCATCGCGACGAAGCCAGCGCAGACGCCAATCTGCATGCGGGTTTTCTCGGAGGCTGAGTTGTTAAGTGAAAATGCCACGAGATGGGAACATTGTTTGCTCGAAATGTGCACGGCAGCACCTTGCGAGAGAGTGAGTTACGCTTACAAAGTGCGCTCGTCGGCGAACGACGTCGGAACACTGGCATACCTGACACAGGGCCGTTTCGTGTATCCGGTGATGACGGAGAAGTTGATAATGGACTTCTCGGCATTTCTGGCAAGTTTTGGCGGAATTATTGGTGGGAAACCATATATTCTTTATGTTCATTTTTTGACCGTCTCCATGGATTTTCAGGCCTTTGGTTTGGTGGAAGTGTGATCGCGCTTGTGCACATTCCAACGTTCGTCGTGCTGCAGTTGGTTGACAGCTGGAAGCGACCGCCAAAACGAAACAATTTCTAGTCGTACCATTATCGTTGAAGGCGGTGTTCCGAGACAAGCTGAGCAGTAGTAAAGGAGCAGTAGTACATAACCAGCGTCTGCTATGAGTTTGGCGACCGTGCATGCTGGACATACTGAAGAGGCGCTTGCATAGCTACTTTTCGATGAAAAACACTGTTTTGGTGCCATAATGTGCGGTAACGACAAAAAATCTTGAATGGCATATTTACTATTAAAAAAATTTGATAACAAATTTTCGATGAAAAATTTTTTGTGACTTATCTGCGAAGAGAAAAGCTTTATTGGCACATCTACAACAAAAAATTTCATAATATTTTTAAGGAT
>JAQGBB010002418.1:0-10964 GCA_034691745.1 Prismatolaimus dolichurus | reverse complement strand
ATTGCCGACCCTGTGCGGCAATTGGCAAGTTCGGAAATGTTTTTACTCTTTTGGCTGGCGTTCGCGCCAGAGGCGAGGATCAGCGGCGAGCCTTATGCAGTCTGGAGCTACGATAAATGCGCATCTTTCTATCCATATAGTCTCCGGCGAGCTCCACTCCTGCTCTTCTAAAACCGACTCTTAGGCAGGAACCTGCCAAAATCGGCCGAATCCTTTACTCGTTTGGAAGTCGCCTGACCGCTGATGCCAAGCACAAAGAGTAGCATCTGTCGACTCTGCTATTCAATGGCACAATTTTCAGAAATGATATTAAAACCAGCAAAATGTGTTTGGACGACGCTCTTGTAGGAGTTGATCACATAAGGATAAACGAGATCGCAAAGGCCGGCCGAGCATTGTAGGTAATGTCCGAAATGTTCGGAATCGCCATAATTATGAATCACCCCTTTCATTAGCTACTTTGTAGCTTTTCGAACGGCAGGTATAGGAAGAGACTAATTAAAAGAGAACGAAAATGCAAATGCACCTGCTGCTGGCACACGAGTGGTACGTGTGCATGAATCCAGCAGGCTTAGGAGGATGCGTGCGGTATGGGCAGGTAGCCGCGGCGAGGATCAACGGCTCTTGCTCATTATTAGCGCGGAGGGAAAAGCAAGAATGGAAATAGTATGCGGCACGCATTCGTCTCGCGCAGGTCAAATAGGGCCGCCGCTGCTTGCAAGAAGAAGCCGGAGCTTACATGTGCATTCTTATACGTACTTGTTGAACATGCTAGCTAGCAGGCAGCATGTTTGTTAACGATTTGTTTTTCCTCTGCTCTTCTGTCGTCTATGTGACGAAGTCCTCATCTTCCGCGCGTCCGACCTCGTTGCCGCAGAGCTTCTCCGCATGTGTGTGAGTACTATTAGCTCCTCATGACTAGCCGGCTGCTGGCCGCAAAGCAGGCGGGGCAGAAGCCTCGTAGAGCTTGCTGCGGCGACGTCGTGATTCCCTCCTTCGTGTCGCGGTTTGTCTTTTGTCCTTTCGGTGTCGCGACATGTTTTCATTCAGCGCTCCGGATATGGAAGACCTCCAAAGGGCGTTTGAAAGCCCTTTTTCTACCCTAGTATACGGCGTATACGCCCCACCCGGATTGCTCATTCTACGTAAAATTGTTTCGATCGTTCAAAGCATTCGATGTCTGTCTGAAAGATTTAGATGCTGACAGTTTTTCAGTCACTCATTAACGGGCAGCTATTCCGCTAGCATTGCAAACACCAGCTTCAGCTCCGAATGCTGCTGAGTTGTCGATGGTTGAAGAAGCGCTCGTTGGTTCACAAAATCCGTTGAACAGTGGCCAAAAGATTGAGGTGCGTTATAGAAACTGTTTGATGAAAACTTATAGTAGACTACAAGCGATGTTTAGCGAAATTTCACCTGACATATGGGAATGGAGAAATTTTAAAGATTTTAATCAACTACGCATTTTAGCTCAAAGATTCACACACTTTGCATGCTTTTTCTCTGGGGACGTTTTAACTCAGCACATCTTCCTGTCTACTTTTCCTTCCAAGTAAAAAAGCGCGGTACGTTAAATCCTTCATTTGCGCAAGTTTCGACGACAAGTAAATCGGCAAAGCCGAAAAATTTATCTTCTGGGATTCGCTAGGGCAGGAAATTCTGCGTGTTTCTCGCGTACTCCAGTCCAAACGTCCACTCCCCTACTGCGCAGACCACTAGGAGCATCGGAGTGTCGGGAGTAGGAAAAAGACCATCAGCGGATTACGTAGATTCATTCTAAATTAGCTTTGAAATTGTCAAAATCGGTTGAAAAAACTAAAGTTATCGCCCGGACAGACAGACGCACTGACTGACACGCGACCAGATAGCTATCTTTGCTTACGCGCTGCGCGCTCGAGAAGATGCAAAAATGCTCGGAAAATCGACATCATTTCGATCGGTGCCAGCTCCAGCACTTCTTTCGACAGCGAAATCCGCTTTCATGCATTTGCTGAATGACGGAACTCGAACGGGAGTGCCTGTTGGCAGCGGCTGGCGTCTCAGGAAATTAGATAGGAGCAGTAGGTAGACGAAGCACGCATCCCGGTTCGCTGCAGACCCGACTCAGGCAAAGTATCGTCTGGAACCATGCGTTCCTTCCTGTCTACCACCGTGTACATCATGCATAAATCGAAGTGGTGTGCCACGAGAAAAACGAAATGCCAATCGCCTTCTGCGCAGAGTCCCACTTAACTAGCCACATTTAACGTACGACTACGTGCTTGCTCCCTGTTTGCGCGAGTGAGAGACTGGAAGAGTAGTGTGTGAAAAAAGATTTTCCTCAAAGTTGAGTGGAAAATTTTCCTCCGGACTTTACCGCCGACGATAGACGACGTTTTATTAATACGTACGGTGCCTCAGTTAGATGTGGCCTCAGTTGGCGGCACGTCATGCACGCATGCTTCCAGCTCAGCTACAAGACGGGTAGAGCAGCAGCTGCTCCAGTGAGCAGGCACTTCCCCGGAGAAATTGCACTCACGAAAAGGTGGGCATTAGGCGGCCACAATCGGCGATTGGAACCTCACTTGTCGCTGCATGTTCATCTTGCTTCGTCTTGTGCGGTTCCATCGAACAGGCAATCAAGCTAAACTTTCCTCTCTGCGGACGTTTCTCAAAATTGAATTTCTATCTTTTTGTCTTACCGCCGACGCTCTCTAACACATGCTTTGCGGGTCGCCTGCGTGCCCGCCTCCACTGCGTCCGTGCGCGCCTTCGCGTTCGCATTCCCTCCTTTTTTTCGTGTGTGCATGCATCGCGCACGTTAGCCGATTCTGTCTCTCGAAAAGGCAATAATAAATTCATGCGAGTCAAGTCCGAGCAGTGGGAGAGAGGAGACGGAACGGAAAGATGAGTGATGACGAGTTAACGTAAGCGTAAGCGGCGCTTGCTCTTCCCTCTGCTCACACGTAAAGATTTACACAACATTTGAAATTCGCCAAAAAGTCGGGACTCACCCCAAACCAACCGCACGAACGAGGACCGCGCGCCGATCTGGACGCGAGGAGGAAATTCTTTATTTTCTTCACGTCCTAAATCAATACGACGAGCACACCTCGCACTCCCGTAAAAAGCCTTTCCAGCTACTCCGAATTCGGCGGAGACGACGCTCACACTTCTGTCAACGACGTTTTTCCCAATATTCTGCGCGAACGACTCAATTCATCAGCGTAAGCAACTGCGACGAGGTCAGTTCCGCACCGACTCGGCTTCTCCCGCAGCCCTGCTCGCTTTGTTGCTGAATCTCAAGTTTGACTCACTCGCTACGCCCCACTTATCGTCTTTTTTCAGTGACGTCAATCCCAAGTGACGGCGTTTGTCGTCTTCATTTTACGTTTCTACGCATGTCCAATTTTGAAGCTAATTAATAGCTGACATAACGATTCCGCTTAACTTTTTTTCCGATAAGCTTTGTTTTCTCAACCACGATTGTTTGCAGGCAATTCATGCGCGACAGCGACGTGTCCGCCATGCCATTTTCTGTCAAAGTATACTACACGAAAGGGACCGCGATGGAGATACGTCGATTCAACTTCCGCCCGGACGATCCGCGCCAGAAGAGCGGAATCTACTCGAATCTTGTCGAACGCATTCGTGCCTTATACAACGGACTCAACTTGCAAGAGTTCAATCTCTGCTGGAGAGACGACGACGGCGACTACGTCGTCTTCTCCAGTGACGACGAGCTAAAGGTGGCGCTCAACAGCGTCACCGACAATACGCTCAGGATCTACATCAAAGGTGTTCCACATTTCCACATGTTTCAAGTTTACGTACGCAGCGTAGAGGCCGGTTTGGGTCACTTTTTAGGGTTCGGGTTCGGCTCCACAAAAAGGGTTCTGGTTAGGATTAGAGTTCGAATGTTACTTTCCATTGCAAATTTTCACATACTGTGAGCATATAGCAAGCCATGCTGTGAGCGAAGCGAGTGGAAATTTTTTCGATAGTTGTCTCAAAGAGCGGCGAAACTGAGCCTAAATGCTAGGAAAAAATCGGCCCAAAAACGCTTCAAGGTTCGGCATCTCTGGTTCCGGTCAAAATTTAGGGTTCAATTTGGCTCAAAACTCAGGGTTCGGGTTCGGCCCGAACCCGGCCTGCTGAGACAAACTGTTTTGCGCTGATAATTCCAAGTTTTTGTGGGTGGTACGGTATGGAGCCGGCTGCTGGCGAGCGTGAAATGATCGCATAGGTTTATTTGATTTTCGATTTAGTATTCATTTTGATTCAGAGTTTGATGGTTGCGGTTCGATTTCAGTTGGGTTTCCGATTTCGTTCGATTTTAAATCCGATTTTGATTCGATTCGATATAGATCGTTTGGTTTTGGATTCGATTTGCTTTGACTTTCGGTTCGCTTTTAGTTTCAGTTGGACTTCCCATTTTTGATTTTAGTTAAGTTCGACTTTTGATTTGAGTTCAGTTCATTTTTTATTCGGTAAGATTCTCGATTCGATTTCTGATTCGACTCGATTCAGTTCAGTTTCCGATTTCATTTCGATTGATTGTAGATTCGATCAGGTGTAGTTAGATTTTCGATTCGATTTGAGTTGAAGATCCGTTTCATTTTGATCAGTGAATTCTCTATTCGGCTTCGATTTGACTACAGTTAATAAAAGATGAATTTTATCTGCGAAATTGTTTCTTTTGTCTACTTATTCGCCGCGAGTTATAAGTGCTAACACTTTTCCATTTGCTTTGAACAGAAGTGCTGCAAGCCGAAGCGTCGTCTATGCAAAGCCCGGCGGGCTCCGGGAACGAGCGCGTAGTTGACTACTATAGCGTCGGCGCCACCGAGATGCTCCCAAACTCATCGTCCGGAACCACTGTCGTTCGGCGTCGTGATCCATCGCGACCACGAACCGGCGTGGCGACTGAAACGACACCACACTCTGCGAGGCGTATCGTCAGCGGAAACGTCGAAAATGACGGCTCTCACTACTTTGCGCCGTCCACGTCGACGACAACGGCGGCACCACAACCACTAACAATCGCAACGTCGGAGTATCAGTATGCGCAGATTCAGCACAGACAGTATCAGCAGCAGCAGAACCAGCTAGACACTGTGATGTATGCTCATTGCAACAATGTTAGCGGCGCAGACGCACATCTTACAAATCACGTCGGTGAACGACAAGCAGTGGAGGCCGCCGGGGGTAGAACCTGGTGCAGCGAGTGCGGCGCCGAATGCAGAACCATTTGGTATCGATGCACCGTCTGTGCGAACTATAATATCTGCTCGAGCTGCGAGAGTAAGGGGTACCACGACCTGCACATCATGGTGAGGATAACGACGCTTACGCATACGGCCATCGTCCATTCGACAGGCGCCGCTGGCGCGCAACCAGCGGTCGCTGGTGACGGCCATTCGGCTACGGCTGCTGCTGCGAATGCGAACAGCAGTGCAACGCCTCTAGCAGCACCGACGAGGTAACATATTGTGCCATCAATCTCACTCAGTCTATCGACCGTCTGCAAACTATAAAAGGTATTACCTTTCGGCGCTTCTGTCGTCGAAGCTAATTGTATGAAAATGCGTAGGAAGATGAAGCTACATACCTACTGACTGCAATCCAGCTGTCGTCAAAAATCGTCTACTTTGAGAATATTTCGATTAAAGCTATCGGATAGCTTTTTATGTCTTCATAAATTGTTGCAAGGTCGAGTAGGCTTACACTTTGTATGAACTTCCACTGCATACCAAATTTGTTCCAAATAGTCCCCTGCCTGTTATACACCATCTTTGCGCTTTAGATAAATCAGTTACCTGCTCATAATACTGTAATTTAGCTATCACATTTTCTGAACGTAAAAAAGATTCTGCAAGAGGTGCGACATGATTGATTTCAGAGAGACAACGCCAACTCCGTCAATGCCGGTAGCTGCCGATGCGTATTTCAACGACACTGCACTTTGCTCAACGAGTAGTACAACGAAATTTATAACCACTTTAAAAGTGGCCGCAGAGGACTTCACCGCTCCAGGGCCCGCCCATAGCAGCGAACCCGCACGCGCACATGATCATCGAGATTCCGATGCCTTCTCACTCGCATGCAGCATTCTCGAGCTGTTCGTCCCGTCGCGTGCACCTCTCGTCGCCGATCCATGCAGTAGTGCATCGGCAGCGTCAACGGCGGTCGGACTGTTCGAAATGGTGGTCGTTTTCGTCTTCTGGCTGTGTGTTCTCTGCTTCGTGCTGTCGTGCATTCGTACGATGATCTACTGGGCGACACTCGATTAGCTCTCGATTAACTGTTCCAATTCAAACTTAGGTATAGTCATCCTTTGCAAGCTGCCCTCTCAGGGACCACAAAGACGAACGCGTTCGCGCCCATACATTGCACCCAGCCAGAAGTTCGTTCTTATTAGCAAGTGGTCGCATGCGTTGGATTTTGATGCCCATATGCGTTAGTGTATTTTGTGACTCCGTTGTCGAGTCAAAGCGGTGCAGTACAAATGATAATTGAATCGCCCGTTGTACCATTTTGAACTAGGGGTACGTACGTATCATACGCTGTTGACGGTGCAGTCCTGCTACGTAAAGTATGGTTTCAAGCTACCTGCTGTATTTTTTCGTCAATAAAATTGTTGTTGCGCCTATGAGAAAAGTGTATCGTGCCGCATGCATGAATAGACTAACGACTGCGTACTGTACGTCACGCTTTTATTCAGGTAGAAAAGATTCACCGACAGACGACAACGCATTCGACGATTGACAAGAGAGAACGGACAATACTGCATGACATGATAGAAGCGATGCGCCGAGAAGAGCCAGACAGATATGAGTGGATGAGAAAGACCGTCGTGCGGCCAACAACGCCCAAGCGAATGGGTCTTCGTAAAATCGAACGTTACACTCGAGAGTGAGCACGCGCGAACCGCCATACAGTCGGACGGACGCACCACCACTGCCTCGTACGATTCGCAGAATCAAGCGTCGTCTAGCAGACAACACTACCTACTTACAAGTACACACTGCATATAGACACCACTTTACTCAAGCCGGGACTGCCCACCCATCCACCGGTGCTGAACTTGCGGCATCCCCTCCTGGGACGGGCATTGTGCGAAAAATTCACTGCGCAAAAAAACTACAAAGAAACTAAGCTATCTATTCGAAACAAGCTCAACACTAAAATATAAAAATAACAATGCCGACTAACTTGCGTCTGTCCGTCTACACGGCTACCTATTGTGCGTACTTGTTCGAATCCGAAATCCACCCAAAGATAACCGTCCACTAGACGTGCGCTCAAATGTACATTGCATACACACTACACAGCTAACGAACGATCGGCAGAGTACGAAGTTGCGCTCTATCGATCACAGCATTTAGATGACCGGGCAATTTGTAACGGGTCCAAAACGCCAGCCTAATGTTGAAGCGAAAGGATCAACTCGTTGGTTCACTATCCGTCTTCGTCATCGTCCGATCGAAGTTCGAACTCCTAAAACGCATACTTTGTCGATGTCACGTACTGATTGAAACTACGCATACGCATGCACGGTAGTGAAAAAAGCAAAGCGTGTACCATAATTTGCTTCTGAATAAGCTCAAGTTCGCGATTAAGTTCATCGCGTTCTTCATCGAGTGTTGCAAGCACACGCGACGTCGCGAGCTGGCGTTTGCCCACTTCGTCATCAGCGCGGCAATGCTCCTGCGAAGGCAGCCTTGAAAGAGAAAAAGATTCATCACATGTCGACACGTGCAACTGTAATATATACAGTTTGCGCGCTAAATTATACTGTAGATCAATCAATAACTGACCCACTAGCAGCGGCCAACGAGGACGACTCGATAATCGGATGACTGAACATGCGCTTCAACGAAGAGAAAGAGCGCTGTTCTGCAGCAGCCGCAATCGCAGTCGCATCCGAGCGACTACGCGCCAACGTCGGAATGGCACCACTCGACGCTGCGAAGAGAGGTGGCTGCGGTGAAGACGCCAACGCTTGGGCCTGCCACCAATCACTCTGAAGCAACGCAGACGCTGTGGTATCACGTTCATCGTCGTCCATCCTGCAAGAGACAGGGAGTAGCCTCCAGGTGAATCGAGCACTGTCCTGTCCGAACCTGAAAATACGACTCCCGAGTCCCTGATCACGACCGGACGATCCAGTCACGTCATGGAGTGATGGCAAGCGCAGATCGTCTTTAGCGTACACCTGTTGCGACTGCAATTGTGCAGCCTCATGGACAACACCCACTCTACTAGCCTGACCAGCGACACCCGTCGGTTGCACGTCCCCATGCGCGAGCGAGTAATGACTAAAAGCACAAAGAGCATGACTAATTGACTCGCTCACTCTGCGATATCTGACAGTCGCATTCAATACCGATCGACGTGACGTACTTAAACGGTATGTACCCGTTACTCGTCGCAATCGGCATCGAGTAGGAACGATGTGCAAGTGCGTGTTGTGTCTGAAATCTCGCTAAACCGCGTCTCGTTGAAGCGTCGACAAACTGTTCCTGTTCGTCTTCGGGCATCGTTAGCATTGCCCTCGGATCGTCTACAAGTAACACTAGAGTATTACTTTCCCGTTCTGTAAAGGCTTTCTGAGACGTTTGGCCCTGTATCAAATCAATCAGGTGCCACCCACGTTTCGTCAATCTGCGTTCAAACATTAGCTGCAGTAGTGGCTAATAGCATTAAAACGTGTCGATTTCAAGTGTGTTTATCTTCGCGATTTCCCCCCGTTTCAAGCACTTTTCATCTTTTCATTCGCGCATCTCCCCACTTTGAAACAGCTGTAGAGAGAAAGAGGCACTGCTAGGGAAAGACACAAGGCAGGCACCGAGATTGTTCGTTGGCTTCGTCACATCGACCGGTGCCAATTCGTCAACCATCGCCGGTGTACTTGAAAGCCGGTTCCGATGATCGCCGATCTCGACAAGCCGTCGCATAATGTCGTCTTTCCTCTTGTGCAAATCGTTCACCTCCGAATAAGTGCGAGCAGTTGCCTAAAACACCGACATCTTACCCGTGCATAACAACAAATTATTTTTAGACAAGTACATACGTATATTATGTACAAACACAACAGCACATGAACATGCACCTTCTGATAATACATAGATTCATCACTGCCTAGTGAGCATTTCGATTAGCGCAGGCTAAAAACCATCTCTGTGCACTGTCCAAAACCCACGCCCTGCAACCAGCGCAAACTTGTACCGCCAAGTGAGGACGTTTCAAGCAAATGTTCCAAACCGGAACACGCGTGTTCCACAATGTTATTCTGAAACACTTTGGATCAAAAAACTTGTTTCGCTCCAAATGGCCGAAAAATACGTTCGATGATAAAACTCTGATTATAAACCAAAATTTTTTTCATTTCAAGTGCTACTCCTGTGGGTCAAGAAAGTCACTCAGATTTGGACCATTTGTAGCGAAGTTTTTAACTCAGTCTTCCAAAAGAACATTCTAGAACACTGATGAAGCATTGCTTGAAACATCTCACCTAACTGAACCGTACAAGTTCACGCCGGTTGCAGAGTGTTTCGAAAAACTCGAATTTTCGGACAATCTCAAAGACGGTGTTCTTGACTTGCGTTAAACGAATTGTTCGCCAAGCAATGAAATGTATACGGATCTAATCAAACCTGTTCCGATTCCGACAAGAACGCCGACTTTTCAGCAAGACCTTCATCCTCAACACCGCTATCAATGAACGACGATCCAAGTTGCCCAACCGAGCCACTCGCTGCCATTGATTGCTGCTCTTGCTGTTGGTGCTGCGTCATTAGACCGCTGTGACTGTAAGGCAGCTGTTGCACCGAGAAGCCACCTTGTGGCGAGTAGAGCGTCCCTCCAGTTCCATAACCGGTAGCAACGGGTGGCCAAAAACTTGGACTTGCTTGCCCACCAAACGACGGCGCCGGCGAAACACTGTATGACGTGTGCGTCTGTGACTAAAAGTATACAATACAGCACATCTCCCGACTTGTACTTCAATGCATGCTATACATACATTGTAAAAATACGGTTGTTGCAGCGGTGACGGAAGATAACGAAAAGCCGACGCAGCCGCGACAGCGCTCTGCACATGTTGCGAATGCAACAACGGCGACGACGTTGCCGGCGGATGCGGAGAGAAGCAACGCAGTTGCTGTTGATGTTGTTGCTGATAAAAGTCAACCGAGTAGTGCTGTTGCGGCGTCTGCGCCTGCGGTGGCGACATGAGTCCATACTGCATCCACGCATAGTCGTGTGGCTGACTGACAGCCGGCGCTGTATGTTGTGGTTGCGCCTGCTGCTGTTGCTGCTGATAGACGATGCCCGACGGAAATTGCTGATGTTGAATAAACGAAGTCGGCAGTTGTGATGGAGACACATACACCGGATGCTGTTGATACTGCTGGTGCGCAGGCGAGACCGCCGGTGACACAACGAGTTGCAACGCGTGGTGTGGATGCGTTGCAAGTGGTGGTGGAGGTTGCTGCTGCACACCTCCGTGTCGGAGACCGTACGTGGTGTAATGCCATCTTTGAGGGAGAGATTCGGTGTAGCTGCTGTTACTTGTTGCGGTAAACATACGCGGGGGCGGTGGTCGAGTAGATGCCTGTCGTTGTTCAAACGTTTGTCTATGTGGAGGCCTGTTGAGCAAACGACGAGGACGGTAACCCTGCTGTTGTGGCTGATGTCGCTGAGAATGTGTGGATGGCTGTCTAAAATATAAAGGCACTACGTTACACATGCAAAAGACGCCAGCCTTTTGGACGGGGGGTTGCCCAGCCATAGGGGAGTTTACAGACTTGTCTGCTTTTCCCTCCCTTTTAAATTGTATTTCTCGGCAGCTCCCTGGCGACGCCCTTGCGTGCTGCACATCACACACATACATATATATATATATATATACAGTATATATCGCTTTTGCACGCATCTGCTCGACCGTCGCCACGTACTATATATAGTACGTGTTAGGTATA
>JAQGBB010002417.1:0-10965 GCA_034691745.1 Prismatolaimus dolichurus | reverse complement strand
GGTTTTAGCGCCAGCTCGCACGCTCAGTCAAATGCCGCCTCTATAGCTCCCTTCCGCTTTCCAAGAGCTGTTCCAGTGTGTTCTTACTAGCTTGTTCTGGAAAAATCAAAATTTGTGGCAGCTTTTCTTGTGGCAAGATGCGTTTCGGCTTAGCCGACTATTCGTGTCAGTAGTGCATTCGTTTTAGCGTATTCTTAGTCGAGTTGCCTTTCCATATCTTCCTGCAGTTGTTACAGGGATGGCGGAGAGTCAAGCTGCAGTTGTTTATATTCTCCGAAACGTCAAGCTCATACCAGAGCAAGCTCGTGAAATTTTTGGTAAGCAGTGACGCCACTGGAGACAATACGAATGTAACAAACAAATTTTAGAAACCATTGATTTTACGAAAATTAGCGTTGTACCGCCAATTAAGCCCACCCCTGATCAGCACTTTGTGTGCAAGCTAAATCAGTTCGACAGCGAAACGGGTTTGTTACTATAATAAGACAAAAGCACGTCAGTAATGCAGCTGGGGCGAAGTCTATCCGGGCGAGGGATCGCTGTCCTTCCTCCTTTCCCTTTCTCCGCTCTACCCACTGCCCGCTGCATTGTCGTGTTTGGGCTTGTTGTGCTTGGAGGCGATACACGTACATGTGTTCTTCATTTGCGTGCAAATCCGTTCCATTCTGTTCTTTATTGCTTGCACTTTCGTTCTTGTTCTCCTCAAGTCGATTTTTTTTTGTGGAGGAGAGCCGTAGAACTAAATTTCGACTGTAGTAGTAACAAGCAACAAGTAAATTCCAGAGAAGTTAAAATTGCTTTATAGTCGCCATTTTTTGTTAACGCACGTGCGATTCAACGCTGCTCACGCGTTTACTTATATCACCTCATGGGACCTTTCTATTCACAGGAAAGCTGCAAATCGCATTTACCTCACAACTTTGAGACGATTGACGAGAACAAAAGATAGCAGCACAGAAGCATTTAGCAACTTGGTGCTCGCAGGTGCTAGCAAGTTGAACACAAGCTAATGCCTTTTTACGACACAGAAAACGTATCTTCTATGTAGCGTCACATTTTTAGCGCATGGCATATCTAAATGAGCAATCCAGAATGGAATTTACAACTTATTATGAATCGACAGAACGAGCGAGCGCTGCCTATCGATTTGTATTAGCGAGCTGCAAACTGCAAAGTAGTCCGGTACGGACCCGGATCGGAAATTTGAAGTCGACCTACACCTATCCCGCCCGTTGAAAACGATTTTGCAAATAAAAGTGTTTTTACTACTTATATCAGCCGTCGCATCCAGTCCAAAGACGCAATAGCGAATCGTAATAAAAACGTAAAAAACAACTGATCAACGACTGTTTTGCTTGATGTCTGCCTGCGGCATTAAGAACAAATAGCAGATAAAATAAGCAGGTTTCACGAAAAATAAAACTAAAAACTCAAATTTTGGAGCCGGATCTACCCGGACTGGACCCGAAATTTTTTGGAAAATCCGAACCGGACTTTTTTCATTTCTGCAGCTCGCTAATTTGTACTACTTCAACCATTCGCTCAAACGAATAAAAATACTGACGACCTCTCTCCCCTTCCAACTTCAAAGTCAACATATAACCAGCATGAAAGTTAACAGTGACAAATATTCAAGCATAGCAGTGAATACGCTCAAATTTATACACATTTTGGTTGATCTCAATATCCTCTACTGAGGCGTAGGATCTCCGGATGCATGTTTGTGAATTACAAAACTTATCAAATCGATAAAAGCACAAGCACTGATTATCTAGCATAACTAGAAAAGCTAAAGCAGCCATCGGAACACTTGAATACGCAACTCGCTTGTACAAATACTCGCCTATCTAATGCACAAGACACGACAGTTAGCGTGCAGCACGTACTATTACGTACATGACTAGACTGGAGATATTGCGCCTCCCTCTTCAGTATTCGAGGTATTCGCACGCACTGCATCTGCGTTCTCGAATCCGATCACAAGTCGTACGCAACATCAGTGTACACAGTGCGCAAAGTCTGTCGTCGCAAGCTGATGTATCAGCACAGACACGCTTGCCTTCATCTCTTGGTCACCTCGATATGAGATAAAGGATACATCACAAAAGCAGCACTCGGCAAATGCGCCTTGTGGACGGCAGACAGCCGCCAACCCGTGTAGCCCTTACTTAAACAACGCCAGCTACTACGTTGATGAAATACAACTAAAAATACCAACTACATCGGCAATAAAACTACAAATAGGTGCAAACACAGATCCACAACAGTCGGGTTCGGTGTCTCCGAAAAACATGTCTGTCCGAGTGCTACGTCGCGAGCAACAGGTAGGGACCAGTCAAAAGCAGAGCTGGGTAATGGATAAATATAGGGTTACCCTAATTTAGCTTGTTACTTTGCGGGATGGTGCACGTTTCCGACGGCGCGCGCAAGGGAAAGTCCCACACAACTTCCCGGACCAAGAAATAGTAAAAAACGAAAATTCCGACCACGCTTGCGGAATGCGGCATCTTGCTAGCGCTGACGCTTAGCATCACCTTTTCCCGTCCAACAAAAACCGTACTCAAGCGCCTCCACACTCCAAGTTTGGTTCGGGTGCCTTCTGTAGAAAAGATAAATACCCGACGAACGAACAAACATGGAACGTGCTTCACTAACACGTACTGTACGTATACTATCTACACCACAGACATTCATTACAAGTATAAAGCGCGTCTTCCACACATAGAAGAAGTCGCATCGCAAATACATCCTGCCCGCCCTTCCGGCAAGCACTAAGACAAACTACCAACCTGTACGCACAATTAAAACAAACGACATGCAAGTACATACACAACATGCGTAGCTGAAGCGAATAAATTAGTGCCAACAAGAGTACCACGTGGTCTTTGATCGTCACCTCAAGCAAGTAGAAAATGTTTGTCGCCCACAGTGATCAAGTTATCGGCTGCCGTAAATGCCCGCCATCATGTGGCAAAACCAGGCCATCCCCAATGAGTCTCTCTTTCAGCGCGACAAATACCGCCAACTGATCATCAGGCGAAAGGAGAAAAATCTGTCGCAAAAGTTTTCCCGGATCGGGGAGCCTAGAAAGAGAGAAAGTGAACATTAAATCGATTCTTAATATAGAACAATTATCCCACCTGATAAAGCTAGAAATATAAACATAAACGAAAGTTCCCATGAGCAGCTGGCAATCAAAGCGATCCATCACACCACCATGTCCGGGTATGACATCGCCAAAATCCTTAATCTTAAACGCGCGCTTGAAGCCCGACGCAAAGAAGCCACCAAACGGGCCAATCAACGACGCGAAGAGTGCCATCACGAATGCGTGAAAGAGGAACGGATAAACATGAATTGTCGGTGGTCGACGAAGCTGCAAACATGGTAGATAAATAATGTGCATTCACCGAGAACGTGTACATACCGCTTTCAAGACGAGTCCAACAACGCGTGGAACGCCGTACTCGTGGAGACGAAACGACGACGGCGTACCGCAGTTTGCGTACGTCGAATTCGCCTCGTCCTCGTAGTAGTCGATCGGGCACGTGAAAGTCGGAAACTTCATGAGGAAGTAGGACAACTAGAAGAAGCAGAAAGCACAGAATGACTACGACTCGTGAGCGAGCAAAACCCGACCAAGTCACCACAACCCGTAAACCACGACCCCATTCCGTAGCCACGTCCTGCTTTACAGGCCACACGAACAGCCGAAATAAGCGCAGTGATATTTCTATCGCAGCCGCGACATGCTGCTTTACTCGCTCACCCCACTGCGCACAGAGCCAATCACAGACCAGTTTAGCGCGCACAATGGCCCAATCAGCGTGCACTACACATTGTTCAGAGCAGCGGCAACTCCTCAGTATTGAGTAAACAATAAAGCCCCGACACGATTTGATCAACCCAGTAAGACCATCTTCCCAAACTAACCGCAATTCCAAACGCAATAGTCGAAAGTGCTCCCCCGATAAAGCCTTCCCACGTCTTCTTCGGTGACAACTTGATGAGCGGTGTTCGGCCAAAGAAGAAGCCAAAAACGTACGCCATGATATCATTGCAGATGATCAACGAGACTGGCACGAGAAACCTGCGTAGCAGACAAAATGAAGAGACGATACGAAACCCGCTTGTTGTCTTACAGAAAGCTTACCAAATCATCCCTTGAAAGATTGTCTGAATCATAAAGTATGACTGGCCGACAACGATCAAGAGGACAACGTGTGTGTATGCAAACTGAAAAAGAATGAAAAAACCACTAGAACATTGATTAAAGAAGCCAACGCCGGAGAACAGTCAACGTGATTGACCAAAGACTGTCGGAAAAAATGTGCACTGTTTCACAATAGACGCACCAGTGAAAACTGCCTCATGTAGTAGCCCTTCTTGAGACTGAGAACGAACCAAACGAAACCACCAATGTAGAGCGAAAAGCAGACAAAACGATGGTACTTCACCAAGAACGGCAGAAACTCCTGCAGAAAGAAAAAAAAGTAGCGTACATGACGCGGCGTATACTACAAACGCACAAATGCCTAAAGCCTTCGCGCACGCTACAACGGGCTGAAAAAGCATTACATTACCTACATACACATATTCGGTGGAACACTGTCACCAATGACCCAAAACACTTCTTCAAATTTTCTTCCCTGCACCAGCACCACACTACATATACCGACCCCGTGGAAGGAGCAGATATAAAAGTCGATCCGAAATGCCCAAAGAAAAAACCGTTGAATTTACGAGCTTCAACGCAGAATTTTGAGCAGACTCGATTTTGAACTTTCAACAAGATCCAAATGCGGGTCAGGATTCTACATTAGCCACAAGCACTCATCAGAATTTGGAACTTTAGCCTCACTGTACAGTACGAGTGAAGTGTACCCCTTTGCGAAGCAGCACACGAAAATAGTCGATGAGCGCTTCGCCAATATAGAAATACTCGGACGTCACGAGGAAGAACCAGGAGAGTGTTCGAAACCAGGGCAGATTGTGTACACGATAGACGGCGTAGCCAATATCGATTATCTCCTTGAAGCACTTCACCTGAATGGCGAGTATCTATAAGAGGAAAAGTAACGGTAGAGGCCACCTCATGTTTGCGACTACTTTTCCGTATTCAAAAAAAGTGGATAAAAAAGACAAAGAACGGAACGTTTGGGAGCTTGTAACACTGTGTAGAAATCGGAGATGATCGTAGACTAAGCCGGCCCACGGACCGTCTGATTCAAAAACGTTTTCGGGCCGGGCCGAATCTCGGCAAAATAATCTCGGGCCGGGCCCAACCGGTCCTCAACCAAGAACAGTTAACAGTTTTTGTTGCAGACCTAAAAAAGAGTTTGCAAATGTGGCAAAATCTAGCTGATAGTAAGTTCGACCCTCATGCTCGCTGCATGATTGTGCCTGTGTGTCGTTCGTTTTGTCGACGAGAGGAAATTGTGCTGTGCACGAGGAAACAGTGTTTGGTCATATTTGTACGTTGAATAAAGATGATAGGCGGTTTTACGTGAACGATCTCTGATCGCTATAGAACTGAACCAGCGACCCCTCTAAAAAGTGCGCGGTCTTCGCGACAAAAATGCGCTTCACGCGCCTCGGAACGTTTCAGCTCACAACTCAGCTAACGTTGCATACGCTAAATGCTTCTTCCCGTCTTTTCTGCGCAATCTTCGCTCTTTTTTCTATGCGGTCTCCAGTCCTATGGAGTCCTACGCGAGCGGCTCTCTGATACCGATTGCTGGATGCTGATACCGAATTTTGTTCGGGCCGGGCCGAGAGTTAGCAAAAAAATTTCGAGCCGGGCCGGGCTTCGAATATGCCGGCCCGCGACCATCTCTGGTAGAAATACAGGAGGGTGAAACGAAGAGCAGATTTGCATCCTCGCACCCAGCATCAAACGTGTGGACAGTGTTGAAGAAAAAATTTGTCAATAATTTTGCCGTAAAAATTCTAGACACGTGCTTCTTGGAAATTTTGAAACTTATGGCAAAATTCCTCCCGAGCGGCGAAAATTTTTGCGTTTTCCTCGAAAAGTACAAAAAAACACGCCGAGCGGCGAAAAATTTTGGATTCTCTTGTGAAAAGAATGTCAAAAACACACGGCCTCGCGAGAAAAGTGGAAAACTGAAAAAAACCGAGTGATTTCAAATGAGTGGAGAAAAATGAAGCTGGAAGATCGCAACTATGCTTGCAACTTTGGTAAAAAAATACAATGTATTTCTCGCTGGCAATACGATCTGCTTAGCTTATTGAACACAACGTGTGCCTACCTAAGCCGATTAGCTACCAGGCACATTCTACGCCACAGTAAATGAGGGTCAGTGGGTCGCCTTGATTGCATGCCCTTCTGTCCTCAGGGGCGCCCATGTGACTGGGGGCCTGAAGTTTTCCAGAAACATAGTAATTTTTTCGTTTGGAGCCCGGGCCCCCCCGCCCCCCCCCTTATGGGCGCCCATGGTCCTCCCTTACACGCAGAACATCGCGTGCATGGCCACCACCCGTGCACTTAGCACACACTCAAACCCTCTCAACTTCAAAATTCCCAACATCTACTCGACCGAAAACTAAAAAGCGCAACAAAACGCACAAGCGATGGATGCGCGCACTCAATTTGTCGACGCGCTAATATAGTTGCTAATTTTCTCGCCGCGCTGCTGCGCACACAAATGCTAATCTCGCAGAGTTAGAGGCCAACCAAGCTAGCCGGGGCAAGATGTGCGCATAGAGCACATCTATGGTGAATCCTCCCTAGACGACACGGCCAACGCAATCGCACTCAAGCTTGCAAACAGATTCAATCAAGCATATGTCACGCTACTTTCCGCACAACCGATGAAGAAAATGCATCCATGCAACCGACCTAACCAATAAGCGTCGTCATCTGTCATGAGTCAATTGAGTCAAAAGACAAGACGCGTGTTCTTAAGAAAACATGACACAGCACGTTACGTATGTGCGTCGATTGTATATGCGAAGAGTGCTAACGTATAGTCACACGGAAAAACACTGTATTGTATGAAAAATACATTACGCGAAAAAGGAAAAGCGCGAACACGGTCTGCGGGGAAAGTGAACCAAACAAAAACGGCGATTCTGCAGTTGACTCTTCCCAAAAATACATCATTGCGTTCCCAGTATTTTGCGTTTGCAAAAAAACTTGAGTTCCTTGCTGCTATACTATACGTACTAAGCAAGTGAGCGCATAGTCGACAAAAACAAGTGATAAATGCGTAAAACAGACTTCTCAGCAGACAGTTTAGCGAGTAAACTTACATACCAATATCATAAGAGCCAGCGGGCCCATGTAGACGATAAAAGCAAAACTGAAGATCATGACCCAAGTAAAAATACCACGAACAACCCAATTGCGCCACCTAAACATGTTCACAAAGCTTGCACACAGACTCCACGTTAAACGCATTCGCACAGTTAACGCACCGTGCGGACAGCCCTGAAAGCGCTACATCAAGCGCTTCTGTCGTCTTATCGGAGGCTTGCGGTAAGTCCTTTGTTAGCTGCTCCGTGCTCTGCTCGTCATCGGCAGCGCCCAGCAGATTTACATCCTCCTCCTCTTCGTCGCTCTAAAAACACGAAATTTTTGTGCTGGCCGAACGAGTCGCAGCATCTGTATGTAGTGCCAACTAAACAACAATAACCTCCAATTCAGTTTCAGTTTTACCTCCTGCTGCTTTGGTTCGGTCTCTTTAGGCATTTCGGCTTTCTTTTCGCTGCCTTCTACGACTCGCCGTCGAAGAGCGTCCCCGTCGGCGTTCATTATTTCATTTATTTTCTAAATGCAATGCCTAAACATCTGTCGTAACTATTACATTTAAAAGCAAAACACAAAGGCACACCAATGCAAACAGCATATAAGAAGCCACATTCTTACAGTATACACACAAAATCAACAGAAAAACAACGCTAGTCAAATCCGCGGAAAACTCTGGAAACTATCGACGTACAGTGGGACTATCTAAATAGATGCGCAGACACGAATTCGAGACTTGGATTATTCGATTGCAGGATTCGAACCGGCACAGCCCTGGTAGTGCAACAGCACGGTACTCGATTCACACTCTCATTCCTTTTCGCTTTTTTCGAGGTAAAAAGCGCATTTTTACGAGTCGGAGGGAGCGAAAATTTTACGAGTGAGAAAAAACACAAAAATTGAAATTTCGATTGGGCAAAATCACAGAGGAAGAAATTCGCTAAAAAATGCAAATTTCACACAAGTTTCGCACGCGCACGCTCCGAAATTCGCACAAGTTTGCAAATTTCACCGCGTGTGATTTATCCCAAACATGAATTGCGAATTTTACGACCGGCAAAATTTACGAGTCGTAAATTTCTCCAACGTGCACGTGCAATATGGCAAAAACGCGTAAAGCGTTGCTTAACTAAAGGTTTCATCCTCTATTGCTATCGATAGTCAATGCAGTCGCAAAAACTACGGTAGACCGAAAAGCGTCCAGTGCACTCCGGGCAGCCCGGGAAATGGCGTCTCTCGTTGCCACCATGCTAGCTCTCTGCTAGAAGTTGCAGAGAGCTTCCACAGCGGCGACTAGAAACACCATTTCCTCCGCTGTTCAAAGCGTGCTGAACGCTTTCCAGCCTACCGTAAGTTCGAGTGAAAGCGCGACGAAAATAGTGAAGTCCAGCGTTGCAAAATGCACTCACCAGGAATTTGATGACACGAAGATGCTTCGTCATAACGCGTCCGTTGGGATTGTCGCCTTCTTCGAGACACTCACGAAGTTCCGAAAATGAGAATCTTGTTGTCGTCACCGCCGTTCGCCAAGAAGGTTCTCATTGCCCAACATGCTCAGCTGAATTCCAGCACACGCGACTGGCAGCGGAAGCATGTTCTTGAGTCGCGAGATCATGGCGCAGGTCGCTGCGTTCGGTGACGGCAAAGCTACAGCTGTTGCTTCCGGATGAGGATTGCCGTTGTTGAATATCATCGTTGAAACTTGATCGAAGACTACCGTAGAGCGTGTTCTCGTTAGCAGCCCTTTCGTGCACCTTGTTCATCAACCGCTTCGCCTCGACCCCTCATCCTTCGCATCGTAAGTGTGAGCAGTTTCCGAATTTTCAGGATAGCGAATTATGATAACATTCTATGTGTGAGTTAGATTAGAATGTTACAGTCAGCTAACTAATACACTATTAATCACGGCCGTTCACTGGTCGCACTGCAACCGTGACTGGGTATCCGATGTGGTACTGTTCTTCGCACTGATATCGAATGCATTTGCTGCGAGTATCGTAATAGAGATAGATGAAGCCTTCGTGAAAAACCTCTCGTTTCTTCTTAGTCGTCGTGATGTAGTCGCAGGGAATGGGATCCATTGCAATAAGCAAGGGACCGCAAAGTTGACAACAAGGCAACAAGGAGCGAAGAACAAAAATGTGAAAAACTAACGCGAAGGACACCTTCGAATTTCTTTTGCGTCAAATCCTACGTTTGGCGCCTAGTTCTAATTCGTTCGTCAGCAAATATTTTCAATTAACTCTTCTTACTTAATTAATTAACTAATTAATTAACTTTAATTAACTTGCTGCAGCATTTGGCGCAGTGTTCGCTCGATGCACGCTATGCGCCGTTCAGCGCGCCACAACACGTTGTGTTAACTGAGAATAATTGCAGTGATTAGCCACTTGCATCGCCTATATCAACACAGCTCGACTTGCTTTTTCACGACGAGTTGCTTTTTAATTGAGGCAATCTGTACAGGCCCCAGTTATGGCCACCACCGGTAGGGAAACGAAGTGCAACCTACCTGGACCTGCAGTACTGTAGACGTTCTTCGAGGATTATATGGGTTGGCTTGAACTCCTCAAAAACGGTGGTACAAACTGGACAGATAACTCGCTTGTTCTCTGCTACGCCGGAAGCGGCGTCAGTTGGATGAAGAACGCGACGCGGAGTATCTCGATCGAGTGGTTGAGCCGAAAGCTGTTCGGCGAGAGCTACGGGGGCGACAACTGAACGGCTGTTGAATGGACTGGAACGGGTGCTCAACCTGAACTCGGATGGTTGTTGAAGGGAGCAGCTTTGATTTGAGTGTTTGTGAACGCTTTTTCGGTGTTCGAAATCACAAGTTTGTCAAAAGCTTGGTTGGGTGAAAACACTGTTTATGAGAAGCTGATCGAAAGTAAAATAAAGAATTGATGAATTAGAATAAAGACTGGTATGAGCACAGTAGAAAAATTAACTTTAACGTAAAAAAGCAAATGTTTGACCTTTTCTGGAAAATTTGGCTTTTTAAAATTTTTTGCGAAAACCGGAAAAAAACACTCGAATAATTCCCACTCTCGGAGGCACTGCGAAAAAGTAATGCCCGCGGAATTATTCCATAATTTAAGGTATTCGGTCAAACAGATTATCCCCTTATCCCCTTTATCCCCCAGCCGAAAAAGTTAGGGAACGGTGCGAGCAACTTGCCAGTGGCAGCCGCCAGCTTGCCAATGATATGTACCAACTTGCCAATGGTAGGGGATTCGGAGGGGGAGGGGCGAAGCCGAACAAAAATGTTTTTTGTTTTCGACAAGAGAGCGAGGAAAATCGTAGTACAGCGACAAATCTTGGTCTCCTTTTCGTTCCTGCTTCAAAAACTTGTGCTCGTATGTTTTTGTCAAACAGCAGAATGCCTGTTCGGCTTTGCCGACTTACTTGTGGCGTATACTGCTGCATCAAAATAGTTGGTATGGCCGCCATGTGATACTAGTCCACGTTTCTGTATTCGTAAACTAATGCAGCAACGCTTCGGAAAGTAGCTTGCATTATAGGCAGACGGATGACGATGCAGCACTCCAGACTGTTCCATGATGTTCCACAGTATTCCAGGCTGTTCCATGAACAAGTCGAAAAATTTCATGTCATTTTTTGTTTTGGCAGGATGTCTTTTTGCATCCTCCAAGGGGTCATCCACAAATTACGTAACCCAAAAATTACGATTTTTGGGG
>JAQGBB010002416.1:0-10969 GCA_034691745.1 Prismatolaimus dolichurus | reverse complement strand
TGGAAAAAAAGCGTCTTTCCTGTCAGCCAGACGTCTTTCGCAATATCAAATTCGTAATCTCCGACCTCGGAAACCCTGCAGGTGAAAGTTCAGAGCCGTAGGCTTATTCCTCTTTGACTGCGAAGCATAAAGGTTGTTTCCCTACTTGACTCTTTAACTGATGAATGTGTTCAGATTCTCAAAATTCTCTGGCGACGCCCCAATATCCGCTTCCTGTTTTTACATTTAGTATAGCACACTGGTCGGCACTCCTAAAAAGATACCGTTATTTGTTGATGGACGTTCATGACGTCGGCTTATCAGTAGCAAACCAGTGGCAATTGGTAAACAACTTCCACGTGGGCCCAAAAATAGCGCAAACTTCGCCTGACGGAATGCTTGCCCGAACACGCATTCCACTTCTGCGCGACGACAAGTAAATTTCAAACTCATCGCAAGAAAATGTCCGCCCAACAAACGCTCCGCACGATTGCACAAGAACAAGGAGTAGTACCTCGAGAGCATCAAGGCAAGAATTCACGTCTCGTTCCATCCCTTCGTCTTCTTATTATGACCCTCGTTTTCTTCGGAAACTTATTCTCGAATTCTGGCTTCCTGCTCCTCAACTTTACACTTGTTTGCATGGTCAACTCGACGGCGATGTTGATAGTTGAAAAATCGAATCGCTCTAATTCAACAAACTTGCAAAACGCGGACTGCGATAGTGCTCCTCCACAGGATGAGAACTCAAACGCTGACGGCTACTTTGGTGACCTATTTTGGAGCCACGAAATACAAGCGAACATCATTGCTGGATACTCGTGGGGAACGCTGTTGTTCACTATTCCCATCGGATTCCTGATCCAACGAATGCAATCGACGAAGAAACTCTTTGTCCTTGGCACAGTCGCTAACACAATATCGATCCTCGTCACACCTCTAGCTGCGTACCTCCCCTCGGGCGACTGGTTTTTGTTCGCCACCCGCTTCCTGAGTGGCGTAGCCGGAGGCATGTGTTGGCCAATCACGATGACCGCTGCCTCTCGATGGGTTCCCGCACGTGAGTTTGGCACGATGATAGCTTTCGCGTGTTCTGGTTTCTCGGTTGCGGGCATCTTTGTCGATTTTTCCTCCGGCTACTTTTGTTCACTTGACCCTTACGGTTGGACCTACGCGTTCTATTTTTGGGGCAGCCTGAACGCTCTTCTCGTCATCACGCTCATCGTCTTCTACAAGGATGATCCATCGCAGAGCACAATTATCTCGAACGCTGAAATGGCGGACATTCTGGCACACCGTAGCTTGGGCGAGTTGAGTGAAAATAAACTTCAAAAAGTTAACTTGCCAGTGCGAGCGATGCTCACGTCGCTCCCCTTTTGGGCAGTCGTTTCATCAAATTTAGCCGCGTCGTGGTCGTCCGATTTTCTCTCCGACTTTGCACCAACCTACATCAAAGAAGTGCTCCATTTTGATGCGACCCGCAACGGCCTCTTCACGTCGCTGATTTGCCTTCTCGAATCAGTCGCGCTAGTTTCTTTCGGCTTCTTATCGGACATATTGACCACGTTGCCCGATCGAAAGCAAGAAAAGCAAGGATGCTGCTCTTCGCTTCAGCGATTCAGCCCGACGACGAGCGTGAAAGTCTTCGAAGCGATCGCTCTCGGAGGCTCAACTCTTGCGTACGTCGCGATTAGCTTCTGCGATTGTCACACAGCGTCGATATCCATCGCTTCACTCTGCGTGTGTACCATATGCGCGGCTGCTGGAATCGTCGGCTACACGAAGAGCGAATACCAGATTGCGCCAGCATTCATTGGCATCCTCTCGAGCATCGGCGAAACCGTGCAAGGCGTCTTCGCGCTCTTTGTTCCCTACGTGATCGCGGCGATGACGCCAAATGAGACCGTCGAGGAGTGGCAGCACGCTGTGCTCTTCGGAGCTGTCATCTGTTTCGTAGCGATGTTCGTTTTTCTTGCATTCGGAAGCGGCGAGGTTCAACCATGGGCTAAAACTGTTGCCAGTGATCGCATTTTGAGTGTGGAGTCGTCCTTGGTTGGTGCCTCGCAAAAATCTGCTATTTACCCAGAGAACTTGAAATTTTAGTCTAATGTCTGACGAAAATTTCGCCTGCAACGTTATGTCCGGGTCAGCGTTGCCAGATGGAAGTGGGCCGTTTGTGGGACATTGTGGGACTTTTAACACGTAAACATACGAAAAAACCAAATAGACACCAGTTTTGATAGACAATTTTCTGCAGGGCCCGGGTCCAAATGTGGAACATCTGGTGACCCTGGTCCGGGTGGAGCTGCCATGGGTCACACTGTAACTTCCTTGTCTTGTCATGTAGCTGCACTACAATTTTGCAAGGCTAATTGACGTAATTTGTGTAAACGAATTACTTGCGTTTGTGAGAGTCTTTCGCAGAAAACGCATGTTGCTTAGCATTTTCAACTGTGCTGTACAATGTGGGGATATTCCTACTTAATAGGTAGAACCTAGCCTCCATTCATCTCTCCTCCTAACGCAGCAAACGTCCCACTCCCACTGGTCGGAAGTGTGCGCATGTTTACTCCGTGGTGCGTTGTGATTAGTTGCAGTAAATTCAAGCCACATCACTCACAAGCAAATGCGGTTTTAGCACGCATTGGCTAGCGCGAATTTTAGCACGACGGAGTGGTTAGCGCGTCGTCCTTTCGTTCCGGCGGCCCGGGTTCAAATCTCAGCAGGGGAGAAGTTTTGCATTTTTGGTACTGTTCACTGAACTGCGCGGGTTGGACGGTGCCCGTGAAACGGGATGAGAGCAGGAGACCAGCGCCCCCCCCCCCGTCGCGAAGAGACGTCCTCGAGCCCGACGGACGCCAGAAAACTTGCTGAACACGTTCGTACACGTCGAGCAGGGATAAGGCAAAGTGGTTAGGCGTCGGACGCGATCGTCTGGGCCGCGATCGCTTGGGTCGACGACGCCGTGGGCTCGAGCGGAGGGGACAGAAACTAGATCCATGCATCGCACGGGTGCTCTGCCTAATTTTGTATACGACAATCGGGAACGATGCGAGAGTTCGACAAATATTGGGGGTATCGCAAAAGCACAAGCGTCATCATCAACCGATAAATCACGTCACCCACACAGAGATAATGTGCAAAGACAAAGAGGTGTGAACATCACTGAGCTTCCAGTGCAATTTTGCACAGAGCTCCAATCTTCTTGTGACCTCTATCCCAATCAGTATTTTTCTCGTTGCACATGAAATCATTCCAATAACCGTCGCCCCACGCGTCAGTAATGTCGGTACAATTTTCATTTCTCCTGCTTTGATTATTTGGTTCGCCCTTTCCCCATTTCCTGTAATTGCACCATGAGCCGCTTCCATCTGACCAGCGAAACGAAGAAGCGTCTCCTCGCGTGTCCGTAACGAACCCGATCCACTGCAGCGACGTTTTATCTCGCAAGTCGCCGACGATTCCGGCTTCAGCCGGACTACATATGGACATCAAGTCGCCGCTTTGGACTCCCTTATATTCTTGTCCGTGCGTCCGTCCGTGCTGTCCGTCCTACAAGACCAGCGGCATACTGGCATACATGTAGTTCCAAAACGGCCGCAGCGTCGCGCAATTTGCATTCCAGACCTGACCTAATACTTCTAGCTGATGACAAACGCTGTTACCTGTGTAATTTACACCCAATGCATAATATAAAGAGTCCGGAAAAGTCGGCAGGAGTCGCCTTGTTTATGCTGTATACCGTGTTCTACATGCAAATGTAAGGCGCATCACTTAATGTGTCATTGTTGAAAGTTTTTACTCTCCCGTTGCTATCGATAGCCTCCATACGATTTCTGCCGACTTTTTCCGGACTCTTTATCATACCCGACATGTTTCACGTGATGTTTTCCAGTTCATTCCACCACTGCTCGCAATTTCAATGTAAAACTGACCATTATTTGTGGCACAACTTTTAATTTCAACACTCTTGTTGTTGTCTAGGGTTACGTTCCCGCGAACGTCGCAAATTGTATCTGCAAGTAAATAAAATCGGCGATGTCGAGAAAAGTAAGTAATAACATGTCACACAAAATATGACTGCGTCGAAACAATGGCCCCCCAGCGCAGATAAACTACTAGCTGTTAAGTTGCGCTGGCTCTAAAATTACCACTGCGTCCAAGTACGCAGTGGCAACGATGGTGCTTCGGGCAAGTTTGACAGACTGATGTTCAGGATCTCACCGTAAATGGCGACCCGTTTGCCATCGTTAGTCTAGAACTGCTTCAAGTGCTAGTTATTTATGACGCCGAAATTTTAGGAAAACATTTGCTACCGTCAGTTTCAGAACCAGAACTAGCGCTAAGAAGACACGTGCATAAACTTGAAGGGTCATCTTTCCGTCAAAGCCGCAACTGTGACGCGTATTTTTAAAGAACAGCGATGTACAATGTGCGTACGCTTTCCGTCAAACTTCGAGAAGTTGCGAAACGGCAAAGGAAAGCCTTTATGGCTTCCTGTCAGAAGTACGCGCATGAAACATGATGCTTACTCGTTTGATGAGACATCCATTCTACCCAGCCTAACTCTATCGCCCCCGGGACGCAGCTCTGCGCAAACAAAAGTTAGCGGAAGGCGAGAGGGTTGTAGTACGAGATAACGTCTTCGAAAGTGTTCCAAAATGTTCCAGTAATCAGCGCATTTTTCGACCCAATAAGCAGGATGCGTTTTTCGGCCTTGTCGATCCGCTTGTGTGAGCGAAACATTCCACGAAAACGTATGTTCATTTAGCCTGCGCGTTCGTGTGCGCCAATAGCCCAATACGTATTCGGTGCACGAGGCGCAGCTATGGAACATTGCCGATTCTGATCTCGAGAGCATTTGTGTGGTATCGAAAAACCCGAGGAAATCGTTAGCTCTCAAAAACGTAAAAACGATCATGCTGATAAAAACCACAGACAACCAGCGTCTGACGAAAAAGAAATATATATCGATATATGCGAATAAATGAGAGGAAAAACTTACGCGTGGTCGCTCGTGCATAAACATCGGGAGTGTGGACGACCTTTGAAAAGGTCGCCTTTTGCCGGCGGAACAATTTACACGAATGTCTCGCTTTCACTTAGCGACCTCTTGAAGTCAAGCGTTTGTAAGGCACGAGGTTAACACTGGACAGGTCATCAGCTACAATCTAATCTTTGAGTACGATAAAAAAAATCTGTAACACTAAACAAGCCGAAACTTGATTACAGATTAATCCAAAGAGCCAAAAATCAAATTGCCGCAAAATCGAGTACGGAAGCTTTGCTATCAAGAATAGCAACAAGTTGCCAGCGAGTCACAACACACGACCAGGGCACATGGGCGCTATTAGCATATACCCTTCCAGCATTGACAGCAAAAGCATTTTATTTTGCATTAAAAGAAGCTCATTTGCTCCGCAATGCGCTGTAGCCAATTAGTATCTGCTTTTGGGACGCAATGTACATCAGTTCCAGTACCCCGTCGTTAGTCGTTTTCTGGCATTGGATTTGGCTGATGTTGCCCAGGCCCCAGAGCCAACGGCTGTGCCTTTTTTGCCGTTTCGAGATCTGATTTCGAAGTTCAGTAGTCAAGCATGGATGCGGCTACGAAGGTGCGGCAATACCGACGAAAATGAGCGTAAACTTCTTTCAAATGTTCACTCGCTTTATATTAGACGGAAAAGGAGCGCTTGTTGGACGAGAAGATTGCCAGAGTCGGACGCGAAAATGAAAAACGAGCGGAAAAACAACGGGTTCGCTTTATTGCGGGAAAAAGTCACGTCACACACTGTTCGAAACTGGGTTTGAAAACAGTAGTTTAGGTGATTGATGCTGAGAAAGAAGCGCATGGGGTACCATCCGCACCGAAACGAGTAGATCGACGAGAGGGCGCTAAAACTTCGCCGCACGAGGCGGAGGTCGAAGGCGCGCCTAACGGACATCGAATCGATCAACAGCCACTTCAAAAGAGAGAGCCGCCTACGGCCAATGGCACCGAACGTGCGTCTCATTTGCGATTTTCGTGGTCTTGTCTGTTTTTCGAGGTTTTATCGATTGTTTGCTCAATACGTTAGATAAACTGCCCGATTTGCGTCTTCAAATCACGAAGCTGAAGGCGGAAACGAAAGCGTCACTGGCGAATGGCTATTGCGTCACGGAGGAGCCGAACACGTCAACGCCGAGCGAAGAGCAGTTTACGCTTTTCTACGCGAACAGCTTCGTCTACAGCAATCACTATCTAACGCGATTCGAGTTGGACGGCCAAGAATTCAACTGTACCGAGCAGTACTACATGTTCAAAAAGGCGGGTACGTACTATTTGGTGTGCGTACCATTTTGTGTGCGATATCGTGCATTTTCAGAACATTTTGGCCACGCCGACGTCGCCCGCGATATCATGCAAGCGAAGGATCCGATGCAGCAGAAGCGCCTTGCGCAGCGGATTCGCAACTTCGACCAGGCCAAGTGGAACCACGTGTCGATGAAGCATATGCGGAATGCGAATTTGGCAAAGGTAAAAATCGCTGGCGCGAAAATAGAAGAAAATTGATATTTGTTTTTTTTTTCAGTATCTTCAGAACGCTGATCTTCGAGAAAAGCTCTTCGAGACGGCGGGCACGACGCTTGTCGAGGCTAGCGCGAACGACACTCGCTGGGGAATCGGTAATTCCATACCCTAGACCGTAGACGATCGGAGATGTCAGTTTATGGACAATTCTAAACAAGTCGCATGTATTGATCCTCGAGGGCCACTGACCCAGTCTACAAGTGGGCCTGAAACTACTTATGACAAAAACTATCGATGACAAGGAACTTTTGAAGCATACCATATAGGGAGTGTACACACCCAATTTCAGCCAAATCCGTGAAGGCATTTAGGGGTTATGCCCAAAACAACTCTAAACCTTTGTCATCGATGGTGCTCTCATAAGTGGTTTAAAAGCGTTTCAGCGTGTGCTGTGTGCAAAATATCATGACCGGATGGCACTCACAGAATTTTAGCCAAATCGCTCAAATGCAGTTCACAGCTATGCTAAAAACTCTTCGAAAAATTTTCGGCATTGATGGTGCTGTCACAAGTGGTTTTCAGGGTCCATATACGAACTTGAAGCTATATTACCCGAACGTACCCACGTACAAAATTTCAGCTCTTTAGACTCATTATTTCGAAAGTTATCGTGCTAACACACACAGACGCGACCCACGGCACCTGCGTCAGTGGCCCTAAAAACTATTATTTAAAAATAAAAATAATCAGAAATAAATATTTAGAAATAGTATTAAATGGTTGTAAAAAATAATTGCTGAAATAAATAAATAATGATAGATAAGTGCTTGCTGAAATGAATGCAACATTTAAAAATGTAGTGAAAATAAATTATAATTGCTGTCATGGGAAGTTAACAAAAATATAAAAAATAAATCGTAGTTTTAAAAGATAAATTTAATTCATAAAAAATGCGTTTGAAAATATTGAAAATATTATATTAAAAAATGAAGTATAACGGTCTAGAAATTTATTGAAAACAATTGAATTTAAGTATTTAAGAATTGAAAATACGATTTTTAAAACTCAGAAATTGTGGGCGGAAAAAATCATGTCGATTTCTTTTTATAGGCTTAGCGATCGACGATCCGAACGCGCGAGCTCGCGACAACTGGCGCGGTAAGAATCTCCTAGGCGAAATCCTAACGGAGCTTCGCGACGAGCTAATGGCCCATCCGGACTACCGCGCCGAAGCCGATCGGATCCGGCAGCGTCTCGCCAAGACGCGTCACGTGTGAAGCCACGTTTGGGACCGCAGCTTTTTCAGCTATACAAAAATGCTTTATGATCATAATGAAAGCAATTAAGTTAAGGTTTAGTGCGTTTTATTTTTTGAACCGTCATCAAAACCTTCGCCGTCTCTCACGGAAAAAAAAACAATTCCTGGTTGCCCTGGAGTAGTGATTTCCTTGTGTGCTCAAGAAAAGTTAGTATTGCATTGTATGCCGCAGAGGTACAAGAATTTTGCACTTTATTCGTATTGTATTCTCAAAATATATGTAGTATTTGCATTGTGTTGTATGCTCTCAGCTTCAACCCAATTCATTTCTTATTTCTAAGTTTCAGAAGAAAAATGTTATATATTAGTTAGCTACTTTTTCTCTAAAAATTGCATTGTCGCACACTTTGAAGAACGGCAACTTGAAGCTTCAAAATTGAAGCTTAAAAAAACTTGGTTAAACATCTTTAATTCTTGTCACAAAAATTAGTAAAATAGAACGTGCCTACAAAATTTTTGTTTACAAATTTTTTGATTGTATTGGACCAAAAGGTTGTATTGTATTTGTGTTGTATGACGATCCCATGCAATAAATTTGTATTATATCTAAGCTCGTACAAGCATTCCTTTGTACATAAGCCCCTTGTTTACAGGTGACATCACTACCACGGAGGCCTTTTGTGAGCTTGCCAGGATAAGTGTTTCTGAGCCAATGACATGAACAAAAACGAACTTTGTTTCTAAAAGTTGCTTTCAAGGTATCAGAGACATCTGATTGTGCATTCGACAGAGTACACCCTAAACTTCGTTACACCCCGCATCGTTACACGTGAACGTGTGATCTACGACGCCAGCCGCTTGAACGTGGATTTTTCCGCTGAGCTGCGTGTTGCCGTCGGCGAGCATCTTCGACCACGCACCGCAGCGCCAGTTCGCCGTCTCCGCATGCGGGCTGCCCAGCTTGATAAGCACCTGCTTGCGAATCTCGATCGCCTTCGCGTGCCACTGCTTCTCATTCTTGCCGCTTGCGATACTCCCGCCCATCGCCTTATCGGTATTCTTGACGATTCCGCCAAGCGACATATCGTCGTCTCCCTGGCCGTGATTTATCGATGTGTCGTAGAGGAAGGCGGCGGTCAGCGGCAGGCGGACACCTTCGCGGGTCGCCAGGGCCATCGTAGGCGTGTAGTGGTCGCGATCGGTGATCGAATCTTGCGTCGAACGAAAGGTGGCGTCTTGCTGTGCGGCCTTGATCCACACGTCGCAAAAGCCGTTGAGACCATCAACCGAATCGGATTCAGCCTGTGCGAGCTGCTTGAGCTTCAGGAGGAACTTGGTGAAGTTCGCCTTGAATGGACCGTTGTAAGCGTTGAGGAAGACGAGCACGTCGCCGCTTGCCGTAGTGAAACCGGCGCGGCCCGCTGAGTAGCCTTGCCCGTCGTTGAGGTTTTCGCATGTGTCGTACTTGATGACGACGCGATCGTTTTCGAAGACGTTCGTTATCGACTCGCACGCGTGCTTCTGCGCTGGCGTCAGCGTGAGGCCGAGTGCTTGCGAACAGAACGAGAGGAAAAGCATGCATACGATGATGTCGGCCATAATTGTTTCTAGGAAAAAACAAGATTATTTTGTAGAATTTGAAACCTCACGTGCGCTGATATTTTGCAGCGTTAGATGGCCGAAAGACATCAGAAGCTTTCGACTGTTTAAACTCTTATCAATTTTCGACGTTTCCACAAAACACACCTCTCGGCTATCGCTTTCGTGCACGATACTGGAATGAAGTGATGCGATTTCAAAATTTCTGTCGCGTGGCATTAAGAGTTTGAAGCACGAACGCAGCTGTGTAAGTACAACTGCAATCAAGGTGCACCACTGAACAGAATACGAACGTTTGCACAGCTGCACCATCGCCGACACATAGAACGGCTACAGCGAAAGTCACCAGTCTACTGCCCTCCGCTATGCCCTTTTTTCGCTAGTGCGCCAGAGCAGAACACAATGGCAACTACCAACTCAAACGCAAATTGGCCTCTTGAATAAATAGTACGTGCGTAAGACGCGTTGAAATTTTCTGTTTATTTTTCTGTTTAAACGGACCACTAATACCAACCAGAGTCATATTCAAGCTTGCCTGCACTTGCTGAATAAAGTTTATACTTCAGAAATGAAAGTGGATATACTTTGGAAAATGACAACGATTTCAACAAGCGTGTTTGCTGAAAAAATATTCCGGGAAACATAGTGCCGGTCATCCATATAGGGCATCACCGGAATTGTAGGTTATCACATATGATGTCACAGAATCTTATCTTTTTAAAGCTGTTTCCTAAGCTTTGGCGCGCAAAAACGCCAGAAGTTTTCAAAATTTCTCCTGCAATGACAAATAGGTCCCCTGCATTAGACGTGGGAGGTTTATCGGCATTTATAACGTCAGATTTAAAGAGATAAACTCTTTCGACTGTTATCGTAAGAATCCGTGTCAGGCTGTTTACGAAAATCCGACAAATGGTTGCTGCACGTCTGCCCTTAATTGTAGTGTCAAGCAGGGCGTTTGTCACGGGCGGCTTGTTTGATGTTTTCACGCGAAAGGTGCAGCAGTCATGTGGCAAAGTAGCACATAATCGAACGTGTTCCGGCATTCCAACACATCATTGATGCGCAACTATTCAGTCCTGCACTACATGAGGACTGCGAACGCCTAAACAAATTAGCATGGCATTAAACATCTTTCCAGTGCTATTAAATGCGAGCGTTTCAATTGAATACACACTGGGCGACCCTGCACTGCTTCCCAGTGATCACCGGCTTACTGCACGCCAGACTGCCTCCAGGTGAATTCTTAATATGCGCCTTGTACTCGCAGACGCCCGGAGCGGCCGCAGTTGTCTCGAGTATGATATTGGTGAAAACGAATTTAGGGATACTCGATTGCATTCAGTTTCTATAGTACTCAAACGTGAGCTCGGCTCAGTTTTGCGCCTGCTCTTGCATATCCTTTTCGAAGTAGATCTGTTTTCCGTTGCTCAAATTCGTGACCCACGGTTCCCACTTCGTTCCGACAAGCACGTGAACTGGCCGCAAGTTTAGAGCACCTACTGACGGTGCTACGTACAGTAGGAAACGTTCCACGGTAGCGACGGGAAATCTTCCTATTCCTTATTACCTGGTATTTCATAGTGTTACAAAGTGTTCCAGTGTGTTCCAGAGCATGTTTCACC
>JAQGBB010002415.1:0-10969 GCA_034691745.1 Prismatolaimus dolichurus | reverse complement strand
AGCGCGTGCCTTGCGAACGAAGCGTGCATCGGATTCGAATACTGGAGTACCAACTGCTACTTTAAGTCGGCGGTCGCGAGTCCGTCAAGCGTAAACGAGACTGGCTACAATCTCTACGTCCGAGGTGTACTTTCAGGCGAGGCATTACTTTTCGATCGCAGTACATAGAAAAGTTGTTTTCAGCGCCCTGCGAAGTCAGTTCGCCTCAAGACGGTGAGGCAACGTTCACTGGCGTCACACTCGGAGGACCAGAGCTGTGTCTTGTCGGTCTATGCAACGTGAGCTTCAGCTGCAACAGCGATTACTATCTTTATGGTGCGCATATCTCCAGCTGCGTCGCCTCAGGCTCGGGGCCGGTTCTCTCACCTTCGGCGCCCGTATGCTCAGCGAATACGACGACGACTTCACCAAACACGACAAGTAAACTGTTTGCATGCGTTTTTTGTTGAAAAACTTTGAATCCAAACATCCTAAATCGATGAGCTTAAAAAGCTGTCTCTACACGGCGATCAATCTTCTGACCAAGGTAAACTTTTGGCATATAAAGCCTCGAAATTTGCATTTTAAATTTTAGCAAGTTTCAAATTTCTTTGTTTTTGAAAGCTTGCAGAAAAAGAAAAGAAAATTCCAGCTAGTAATTGGCATATTTTTGCGCCTTTCGACGAATTTTATATTTGGAATTTTTTCTGAACTTTTGACACTTCAAAACGTCGATTTTCCACGCGCGCAAAGGCGTCAAAATTGCAAATTATCTTGCGCTTACCAAACGGAACTTTCACTTTCGCTTGAACTGACCATGCCCCAATGCTACTAAAATTCGATTTGTAAAGTTGAAAAAATTACAGTTTGAACTTGAAATTTAGTACTAAGTGTACTATGCTAAAAAGGACTTCCGTATCCTGCCGTAATATGCAAAACTTCCGAGGGTGCAGGTCAGCTGTCTGAGTGTCGATGATCGTCAAAGGACAACCAAGATGCTATAGTCGACAGAATTCCTTGTCATGTGGAAATATTTTTTCGTAGTGACGTTTTATTCGACTAATTCTTATGTGAGGTCACATATACTCTTTTGGGTAACAAAGCTCACGAAACAATTTTTTTCCATAAAGTGAGGTCTATTTGGATAGGGATATCTCGTTCTACCGTTGGCTGGTTTTTGTCATCGATAGCTCCCTCAAGTCCCAAATTGAATGAGGAATCCAACGACCTATCATATTTGAAGAATTCCTACGAATTGAGGCGATTCTACCTTTTGGATCAAATCTTGAACCAAAAATTTTGGAAGGTTTTGGTCCCTGACCAAAGTCGGTTTGGTCTGGGGACCAAGCGGTTTTTTCCTGTGGTCTGTGGACCAAAAACCAGTTTTGTGATGGTCCAGAGGTGTGTGAATGAAGGTTAATATTCCTGCCACGGCAAAAATTGCCTAACTCGAGGTTGCCTCACTAGCTGAAATGATCAAGCGCTGTTGTTGCTTGCAAAGAACGCATCAGATGTAGACCCAGCTATACAGTAAATATTGCGGTCATGCATCTTAGCTACTGGTGTTCTAGCTGGAACGTATTACTTCCCGACGTATGCCTATCCACAAACGCTTCCCGATTCGCGAACCATGGTGCATCTATTCGAATGGAAGTGGGAAGACATCGCGAACGAATGCGAAACGTTTCTGCAAATGTATGGTTACGGCGCCGTGCAGGTATCGCCACCGCAGGAGCACATTGTCAACATAACTGCCTCATCGGGTCAGCTTAATCCTTGGTGGATGAGATATCAGCCAGTGAGTTACCATCTGAACAGCCGAAGTGGCAACAGAACACAGTTCGCAGATATGGTCTCACGCTGCAACGCCGTTGGTGTACGGTAGGTGGTCAGAACTTGTGATGGACATCGCTTAATATCGACTTTTAGAATAATTGTTGATGCTGTTCTCAACCATATGGTTGACGTGGATAGTCCTTCCAGCACCGGCTCAGATGGCTGCTCGTATACCGCAACTTCAGACGCCGAGCAGTTTCCCTGTGTTGCGTACGGACCGGGCGATTTCAACGACTTCCGATGTGATTCAAGCGATTGTAATAGCGACTGCACGATTAACTTCAGCAACTACAACAACGATTACGACAGCGTAAGCCTGAATGCGATCCTCGTATTACGGTGGCGCACACTGCACTTGTATAGACATATGAATGGACTTTTGACAAAGAGGCACAAATAGGGTAAAACAAGCACGAAATGACTTTCAGAGTTAGTGATGTACATATGGGCATTCCTGCTAGTGTATAGGAAAAAAGAGATATTTTAGATAAATAAAAATGTATAAGGAAAAAAATAGATATAAAAATGTATTTGATGTTATAAGAAAGCAAGCAAATTGTAAAATAATAATTCCGTCGTTTACGAAGCGTTGGCACAAAATACAGCGATTTGCTTGTTTCTTGTTCTACTATGTACCCTGAACACCCTATGCACCTACACTGTGTATCATAAGCTAATAGTTTTATTGTCATTCTGTGTAGTTTCGAAATTGTCGACTAGATGGTCTGCTCGATCTCAACCAAAACTCAACATACGTGAGCTCAACGATCGCCGCCTATCTCAACGATCTGATCAGCCTTGGGGTAGCAGGCTTCCGATTCGATGCGGCTGAACATATGTGGCCGGTAGACATCAACACGATCCTCAATCAAGTCAACAACCTGAACACGGACTTCTTTCCACCCGGACAGCGCCCGTTCGTGTACAATGTAGGTATAATAAACGTTATTTTGTCCGTATCTACCATCTTCATAATTGAAGGAAGTGAACCCCGGCGGCCCTGCATTCACTGAGTACACCAACGAACTTGGCCGTGTGACGAACTTCTTCTACGGCAATCAAGTAACAGCTGCGGTGTGGAAAACGAACAACTTCGATTACTCGGGTGATCCACAAAGCTTCATGTATTTCTCAACCTTGGGACCCAGCTGGTTTCCTTCCGGATTCGCAGACACGGGCACACTCAATTTTATGTACGTATGAAAAAATGTCCACAAATGACGTCACTTTCTCCATCACAGAGTCGGACACCACACCATTGTCACTTTGATTTCGTGTAAACTATAACATGTCGCGAACCACTCTGATTCTGGAAAGACACAGGATTTAACGCTGAAAATATATTTGATAGCAATGGTCTTATTTTTTCGAATTTTTAAGAGACAATCATGATACCCAACGCTGCTGTGCTATGACGCCAGGAGTGCTTACATACAAGGATGGCGATAACTACACGATGGCGCAAACTTTTATGCTTTCGCATCCTTACGGATATCCGCAAGTAATGAGCAGCTACCAGTTCACCACCTATGACGGTCCGCCGCCGCCCGGCGACGGAACCTACGTTGCAACTTCGCCGACATTCAACAGCGATTTGACCTGCCAGTCAGAGAGCATGTGGGTGTGCGAGCATCGTTGGCCCGAGATTCGAAATATGGCCATCTTTCGAAAGGTCGTCGGTCCGTCAACGCCAATCACTAATATGGTCTCTGACGAGTACGATCGAATTGCCTATAGCCGTGGCAACGCTGGTTTCTTTGCGTTGAACAACCAAGATGGAGCATGGACCAGATTGTAAGTTTCTCCATTTTTACAGCTCTAGAAATGCAGTTTCTCATTAACCTCATTTAGGTTCTACACCGGTCTGCCAAGTGGTACTTACTGTGACGTCATATCCGGTCAGCTTAATACCGGCAATATTTGCACTGGCCCGTCAGCTTACGTTAATGGCAGTGGCTGGTCTCAAATCACCATCAACGCTGGCAAAACGTTCGCCATTCATCTCTGCTCAATGCAGGGCTCCGTCAGCTCCAACTCGCCTTCAAACACCTGCACGACGAACTGGCAACGAACAGTCATTTTCCTATCAACGCCAACGATTATGGGCCAAAACGTGTTTATACGAGGAGCGATTGACTCAGCGAGAGTTCCAGGAGGTCGGTATCCAGATTGCAGTTCTGGGAGGTTATTCCAACAAAAGTACATTCTTGTAGGTTGTGTAAGCACGAACGACGCTGCTTCCGACCGATGCGCAATTCCGATCACGCACAACAATTTTGCTCCGTCATCGTTCGCGAGTTACCAGGACTGGAAACAGGGCGACTACTACCTCGATTGGTACGGTGCCGAGCCTGGTCAAGGTAAGTTGATAAAATGCATCATGGGTCAGCCATAAATTACGTAACCAAAAAATTTGGATTATTGGATCCCCATTCCCCATGTCAATTTTTTACGTGTAAGAGATAGGTTATCTTTTACACGTGATGTCACCTTTCGGCCGACCCCCCTCCCCCGTCCTGGGTTACGTAATTTATAGATGACCCCCATGGGAGTTGTTTGCAAATTATGCCATCAGAAATTTGATTTTTCGACGTTTAGTAATCATTTGAACTTTCTGTCATCATTTGGACATAAGGTGGCGCATGACGCCATTTAGGAATGACCCCTGAAGCACGCACGTAGCGTTTGGTGTCTAAAACTCTAGATGACTAATCCTTGCATGGTGTAGGATTGTTTGACGGCGCTACCGCCCAAGGAACACCATTGGCTTGGTCGACGAATGACAGCAGTGCAACGGGCTACCAGTCGCTGAACAATTGTGGTCTGAACTGTTGGATGATCGACATGCAGATGGACTGTGCACGAACACCGGGCGGCAACGGCTGGTTCGAATTTAGGGTTTATACCTTTCTTCTAACGCATTTTATTGCTTTTAATGCATTTTATCGATTGTTTGATCACTGATTAGGGCTTTGAAAGTAATGGCAATGGATGGGAGTCGGACATTTCCCAGACTTCGACCTGCAGTGGTACCACTGGCGGAACGACGCCTTTTTCCAGCAGCAATCACGTCGCGCTCTGTGGTTACATCAACACGTTCACGTGGAATTCGGGCAGTTGCAACATCAACCATTTTTAGGTCGAACTATTTTAATTATGGTCTTAGGTTTGTTCAAGTTCTGGATTAGTTCATGTATTTTTGGATTATCGTTTTTCTTGAAGGTAAACTGGATAAAAGAATCTCTGCACAAGCATTGTGAACGAAAAGGGGCACACTCAAGGTCTCGATAGTTGGTTTCACATGGATAGGCTTCCACCCTCAAGTTGCTCGACACCGGGACACTTTTACCTTTACCTGTGAAAAAAAAATCAATGGAATATGTACACTGTGCATACAGTACATGCAGTAAGAAAATATAAGTACGTGCACTGTACTAACGTTAGTGTGTACTATAGAAACAGAATTGTACAAAAGAAGTTTTTTCTTTCAATTTTAGTTGGCGAAAAAGAGTACGTGAAATAGTGCATTAGGCCTTATCATAAGAAGTTTCATATTTCCCAAAACTTTAACAGTTGTTTCTCATTTGATACTTGTCTACGAACCAAGGCCATGAGTAAGTTTGTGTTAACTTTGAAATCTTTTATTTGCCAATTTCTTTCGCGCAAGCATTTCCCAAGTAGAATCATTCACCCATTGAATATTCCATACTGCTGAACACCGAAGTTATGGTTATGCCGGTTAGAGTGATTAACCCTATTTAAGTAATAGAAAGAAGAGAGTTGTTCTACTAAACAGATGAGGATGCGATGTTATGTGACATTCACCACGGAAGAAATATCACGGACCGGCGTGATTTTTTTCGTACTAAAAAACTCTAGCCCCATAAGTTTGAGAAATACGAAGTAAATTGATGTGCCGCAAACGTTTGCGGGTAAACTCGCAAACGACGGCTCGAAGAACGCTGTCGACGACGAGGACGCCCCTTTCGACGGAGACGTGAGCCCGTTCGCGCTGTTAACAGTCGTCGGCGCACTAGCGAACCGGTCAGCGAACCGAAGGACATCTGGAGAGCGCGCATCACCTCGATGAGATCCTTGTTCGCTTGCTTAAGACCCTCAATCTCCGTCATAACTTGCACCGTATCCACCGGCTCGGGGGCGAGACGCGGCAGTGCAGACATGTCGACGGACGCAAACGTCGGCAACGCGATCGAGTAGGCGTCAAACGCGGCGAAACTCTAACGATGCACGTGGCTATCGAACGGGTCTGCTTGTCCGACTTGCTTAGTCCTTTCGCGACATCGGCAACTTTAGCCTTGAGAACGGAGTCCGAAATCGCCTTGTAGCAGTCGGACAAAGCAACTTTAGCGGCAGTGAGGTGCTCTTTCGTGAAGCCGGAGACGAGCGAGTTGACGATAACCTCTTTAGCAGCAACTTTGCGACGATTCTGGACAAAGTAGAGCACCTCGGAGACCGTGACGGAGCTGGCGGAGGCCATTATTATGGCTGTTATCATGTGTTTACCATCGCGAAACAAGTCGCAGCGAAAAAGTACAAATAAAAACGAATAAATACCTTTCATGTTTGGGTTAAAACCTTTATAGCAAACCAGTTTTTGCATAGATGCTTACATAAGACACGTAATTTCAAAGTCCCACTATGAAGTTCAAGCTCTCTATAGCAAGCTCTCATTTAACTGCCGACTTATGTTTTTTCGGGACTTTTTGTATGTGCGATCGCGATTGAGCGCTGTTGCTGTTCTGCAAATTTGCCTTTGCGAAATCAGACTGGCTGCAACTTGGAAGCAGTGAGTCTAACTTCCAAATCGGCAAAGAGGTGAAGGGAAAGTTCAACAGCTATCTGCGCTCGTAACTATGTCACAGAAGCCACAGGGAAGCGGTCTGCGCGCTCCACAGACAAAGCGACCGAGTGCCGCCGCAAAAACTGCAGGTATGCATGAGTCTTCTGGATGCATATTCTTCAGTTAGTGCATTATGCGTGGGCGGGGGTGTGCTTTGAGCATCGCGCTTCTCTTCCGTTAATGCTGTCTCGTGTATATACTACGGACTACCTAATCTTTAGTCTCATGTGAGTCACGCTTTTCGTCCTATTGTTTGTAGATCCGCATGCTGAGGCAACTTCACCAAGCGATGCGGATGCAACCGTGGCAAAGGCAGAGACGCCTCCATCCACAGCTTCAAAGCTCAAGCAGCCGGCCACGTCAAGCGTGTGTACCTTCAGTGCTAGAACATTGTCTTAGGTCTAATCTTTTTCTCTTTCGTGCAGAAATTGCCTGCACCGTCATCCTCAGCTAGCCTCAAAAGCTCGCCATCATCGGAGAAGCTGATAAAGCAAGCAGAGAAGCCAACACCACCAGCATCGGCGAAAACTGCATCGCCAGCGGCTGCACCGACGCAAGAAATTCCGAAGGCATCGGGTACTCCGGCCGTCAAGGCTGAGAGCTCACCGGTCGTAACCGCATCTGTCGGGGCTTCTCCAGCTGCGAGTGCCATTCCGCAAGGCAACCGACGCGAGTCACAAGCAGCAGCGGTGGCCGAAAAGGTGGCTGCTATCCATCAGGTGTGTGCGTTTTTTCAATCCGTTTTTTGCTCTTTTCTTTACGTACAGTACATTCCAACAGGTTCACACGCAGTTCCTCCTTCTTTTAGGACATAGGTCGAGCACCATCCGAAGGAATTCTCCGCGAGATTCCAGGTGTCCCTCGCGGTAGTGGCGCTGAAGTCGAGTATCTTCGCCTCGATGTGCAAGATCTTAGTGAAAAACTTGAGACATTGCGTGCACTACGCAAGGAGGATAAAGCGAAGCTCGCTGAGTTCGAGAAGTGCAAACTTGAACTCGATCGACTCAAGGAGTTCAAAAAGAAGATGACGGAAGAACATCGGGATTTGCAGAGGCAGTTAGCGCAGGCGACGAAGGTACAAATTGCGATTGCTATTACTGTGCTTTCGCGATTTTTTATTTGTTGTATATTTGCCAGCCGACTGATTTTTTTGGCACGCAGTTTTTGCTTTCACACCCGGATTTTTTTTCGCAAACATGCCTTAATAGGGGTCTGTACTTTTACGAAATATTGGTTTAAAATAGCCGTGCATCTCCGATTGCTGTTTTATTTATTTAATATTTATAATAAATATTTTTTATTTAATATTTATAATAAATATTTTTTATGTAATATTTACAATAAATATTTTTTATTTAATATTTATAATAAATATTTATTTATTATTATTTATTTAAACCAGTGATATTTCTTAACAGTACAGGATCCTTATTAGGATATGTTTGCCAAAAAATTCATGTGTAAAACCAAAACCTGCTTTTATCCCACTTTTCATCTGTCTTCCCAACCCTGTTTTGTGCAGGAAGCTGCCGAAGCAATCGAAGCTAAACAGACCCACGCGAACGAGATGTCCGGCCTAGCCGAAGCAATCGAACTGGCCACCCTCGATAAAGAGATGGCCGAAGAGCGATCCGAGACCCTCCAAGAAGAAGTGTCTTCACTGAAAGAACAACTGGAAGAAGCACTCCTCAATCTCGACGTCCTCAAAGGCGAGATTGAGGAAAAAGGTGTCACCGGTGTTGGTGAAGGCATTCAAGCTAAACAACTCGAACAGCAGAATGAACGTTTGAAGGATGCGGTTGTCAAGTAAGGGAAGGGATAGGAGAGAAGTTTGTGGATGTAGCAGTTTTTGGCGATGTAGACTGAGGGATATCTCGTCGAGGGATAAAGAGGAATTGGCGAGAAATGCGAAGGCGATGGAGCTTGTTAAGGCGCAATATGAGGAGGTGACGAAGAAGTATGAGAAGGTGGTGAAGGAGAATCGGATGATCGAAGAACAACTTATCGATTTGCGTGATCAGGTGGGGACTGTTTGGCACGTGATGTCTGTCCTACATAATGTGTGCACTATAGTTGGCCAATTCGCTAATGAGGGTGCGTGTCCTGTGGACAGGTTTGCACGCGTTTTTCTTTTGCCTGGAAAGCTTGGAGCCGGTGGTGGTTTTTTCGGGTGTTTTCTGGGAAGGTGTGGTTCTTTTGAGAGAGTTTAAGCTTGTAGGCTTAATAACCTTAAGGATCAACTTAGCTGGTTGTAACATACTTTAGCTCTGTCGTGTTCTAAAGTTAGCTGTAGCTCGGGGCAGGCAGTTCAGACGAGTTAGACCGAGTGTCGTCATTTGGACGGCTTTGTTCTGTTCAGAAACAGTTTTGACATGCTGTGCCCTCGGGCACGTGCAGTCAAGCAAGAAGACGTAATGGGTCTAAAAAGTCGACAGGACATGGTAGCTAGTTTATGTTTAGACTGCATACATTATGTGGGATGAAAAAGTAAGGCAAGAGGTTACACGTATGTGTACAATTACTGTCGACTTTTTACGTACCCTTTATATTTTTCCAACTTTTAATATGTTGTAGTAGAAGAAGCACGATTTCTCGCTTTTTATTTGGGATATTTTTGTTGTTGTAAATGTTGGCAATTTCTCTTGAACTCCCTGCGAAGTCAACTTTCTGGTCCAGGTCGATGCAGCAATGGGTTCTGAGGAACTGGTCGAAAAATTGACAGCCAAGAATCTCGAACTCGAGGAACGCATCCACGAAGTGGAGGAAACCGTTGCCGATCTTGAGCAGATGCGCGCCATGGACGAAGAGTTACAAGAGTCGGCCAAAGAAATGGAACGCGATTTGCGTGGAGAACTTGAACGCTCGAACATCAAGTACACTGAGGTCTGGCACCGCTGTCACTCTACTTGAGAGGCTCTTGAAGGGTTTTTCGATTGTAGTTGCAAAAGACTGTCCAACAGATGCACGCGAAGTTGAAGGATGAAGAGTCGACTATCTTGCAGTTTCGAAAGAAGACGGCTGCATTGCAGGAGGAGATTCAGGATTTGAAGGATAAAATCGCCATTCAGGCGAGCAGGCGATCCGGTGGAGATGAAGGCGTTTCGGCACAGAACGCCTTTCTTGCCAGTCGATCGCTTGCTGAGGTTTGTTTGAAAAGGAGAGGTCACGTGATCGGATGTTTGAGTATATTCTTCTATCTTTTGTGTTCTCTGTTGCACAACATGTGCTTTTGCGACTATAGGTTGTGGAGAGTGAGGTTCGACGCATCGAACTCGATGTTGCGCAACAACAGTGTCGTTACTTGAAATCGTTTTTGCCCGACAATTTTACGAAATCTGGAGGTATGAGACTTTCTATTTCGTCTGCTTTGTTAGCTAGGGATTGAATTGATTTTTGTGTTTGATTTTGATTTTTTTTTATACTTGAAACATTTTACTGTGTCGTTTTTCGAACTGCCATTTTCCCACGTATGCATCACGTGACGAATGCATGCATGTAGTCTCGTCTGTAGTAGGCAGTGCGTGCGCGGTTTTTGAGGTTTTTTTGCCCTCGAGGCTTGCGCCGTGTAGGGTCTCTGGTTTTTGTTTTTCCATTGCGCGTTTTCTTGATTATTTTGGTGAAAGTTCTGTGATTAAGGATGCCATGCTTTTTTGCTACCATTTGTTCGCTGCGCGCTTTCTATGAGCTACGAACTGAGCATCCACTAGCTACAGTGCTTTGCGAAAGTTATTCCCCGTTCGTTGAGGTTTTTGCCGAGTATCAATCGTATCGCCGGATGGCAAGCGTTATGCGCTTCGTCAGTACTGTACTGTTAGTACACACACATACACGCGCGCGGATTAGTATATAGATAGACCCCTTGTGCGCGTAGTTTCGATATAGGCCTTGCTGTTGTAGTTTTTCTTGCACGTCGTTCGTACAATGCGCCCATGCATGCACACGCTGCGCACACGCGTTTTGCTGTGTAAACGAGCGAGCGAGGGTGCACGGCAGTCGGGAGGCGTACTACAGTAGAGGTATACACAATGCCGATGCTGCACCGAGTGGTGTTTGCGTGCACGCAAGCAAGCCCGGTGTGGTATATCAGCCGTCTCGCAGTCGCGGAGTTGTTGTGCACGTACGATATCTGGGTAGCTGTACGCACGTACGTGTACAGTATATTCGACGGCGTGAGGCGGCTAGCCGGCCTGCCTTCGCTTGGCATGGCAGGTTTGCGTGCAGCGCGTCGGCTTGTGCATTGAATACGTTAAATTTTCTCTTTCCTATCTCACTTCACACGAGGCTCTTCGTGTT
>JAQGBB010002414.1:0-10970 GCA_034691745.1 Prismatolaimus dolichurus | reverse complement strand
TTGCGCTGGAGGAGAAGCTCGCCCCAATTTAGCGTTTTGGCTAAGTTTGCAGCCTTATGATTTGCTATGGAATAGGTTTTTCCCTTTGATACGGCTTTACCTCATAGACGGAAAAGAGCTCTTTCCAACAAGCTATTGCTCACTGCTGTGCGTATTTCCTCTGAAAAGTTTTAGCACGCCCCATTTGGGGGTATTTGACCAATGTGCCACCTTAAAAATCTCCCTTTAGTATGCAAAGACCGTGCAAGGTTGTGCAGCAGCCAAATTGAAATCTTCTCGCTACTTGCTGTTACCTACTGTGATTTGCGGATCTGGAAAATCATCTCCGCGCGTAACAGTGTGACGGCTCGAAGGCGTTGAGGTACGCGCACACAACGACCATGATAATAGACAGTATTTTAAAGTCTTTTACGATTAATTGAAAACCAGACCGAGAGCAAACCATATCCACACGAACAGGAAAATGTCATGAGCGTGCTCTAGGCGTTGCTTGATCTTTACACCAGGAAAGCTTCGGGATGGTACATGTGCAAATGACGTCACCTCAAAATTTGAGTTTTTGACTCTAAAGGGCATAAAGGGGCTTTCAGTCCCTTTGTGTGCCTTACGATGATGAGCTGACCGTCTCAGTGGGGTCAAATTCGCCATCTTGGCTTCGAGCAAAGTCTTTCCTCTCTTCGAACGGGGGAATGCGAAAATAAGAGGGGAATTAGTAATTTTTGGGGATTTTTGTATCCAAACTTTCAAAATTACGCGGCTCAGGTTGAGGAAGCTGGCGCGTGGCGGCCGTCTCAGTGGTGAGGAACACCATCTTCTGATCTCGCTCCCAGCGAGGTGACGCAATTTGCATACGACAATACAGTCACTGTATGCCACTGCAAACATGGACCGCCCACGTAGGATATCACAAGCTTTCGGCAATTTGAGGGGAACGTTGACTATTAGCATTCAATACGTTGAGGGAGACCGCATCGTTCGTTCTTCGTCCTATCTGACAGCACGGGATTTACAAGACTAACCTGGCTTATGTGACCGACATCAACGTTTTGCCTTACAGGGCTATCTTTTTACAGACCACAGCTGATCTGCAGCTAAAAAGTTGTCTTGTCGGTTCCTGCAGGAGTCGCTGGCATTTTATATGTTGCGGACACTATTCTGGCGGTCGCCATTCTTGTACCGCAGCAGGTTTCGGTGCCCCTACCATGGCTTAAGTCGCTTTTCTTCTCACTGTTTGCTCGAGGTTGGATGGTGTGTTCTGTACCACAGTCTCTTCGTGATTCTGTCGACGAGTTAGTTTTCCGCTCGGCAAAAACGTGGGCTGTTTTCCAGCTTTCTTGTAATGCTTTAGGACGCAATGCACCAGACGCTACAGCTGCGCCGAACGCAGTTGCAAAGGTCAGTGGAAAAATTGAATCTTGTCGGAGCAGCACTCTCAGTTCACCCCTGAAATCCACGAATGCGCTCTAGAACAGCATAGAGCAAGCACCCTTCATAACAAGCCGGGACGGCACGGGTGCCCGCCGAGACCCGCTGAAACACCAGTTCAGTCATCACAATTTGGCACTAACGATTCCTCGTTTAATTTTTCCGCTTTAGCGGCATCAAGAACAGCTCGCAGCATTGAAACGAGAGATCGCAGCGGACAATCAGACGATCGAAGCTATCAGGCACATAATCAAAGCCTAGCACAGTAAACTCTTTGGCTACAAAGCGTGTGCTAATTTCTGATAGCACTTTTGACTGCGGTTACCTGGCGAGCGTTGTTCAGATGACTGGCCTTCTACACATACAAGCGAGATCGCTGAACTAAAGCTGGCCGTTCAAAATATGAGACGGAATTCGCTATTGCCAATGCACGCAGACTCGGTACACTCGTCGCGGTGAGTGTATTAACGCTAAGTGGTTTTCTCTAGCGACACACATTTATCGGTGTTTGAGCAAGTTCTTTACCGGCCTGCTCGCTGTCCCGCAATGGACGTTGTTCCAGTCCCGGTTGACGTGATTCTGCTAGACGGCAGATCTGGAACACGTTTAGTACTTCACTGTTGTTATGCCAACATTTTTTGCATCCGGACTGCAATACGTAAAAGACAGGAAGGCATTGTTGGTCAGTGATGCAACGAGCCTGCCCCGAGCGAGCACTCACACACGTATGACTACAGTACGTACATATGAGTCGTTCATGATCATGCGGCGTGAATAAGCACAACATAGAGTCGCTCATGATGATGAGACGCGAATAGGCACAGCATATTTGCATTGAATGGACAGTGATGTGCAAACCACACTATATGAACAACCGCGTACGCCAGCTATGAACCATTTGTCTGGTATATCGTCGTCGGCTCAATAAACTCTATTCGCATCTCGAAGCTTGAAGACGTGGTAAGTGACAGTGATGTGCTCTTTGGGTTTTCGCACTCCGGAGTAGATAGAAAGTAGCGTAAGATGATACAAGTAGTCTTGTGTTCTTACGCAGTTGCAATGGCTTGTAGTTGCCTGCTAGTTGACGAGAAAGAACGACGAACGCATTCATGCCCCAGGTCACCCGAACAAAGCGACCAGCATATTGACTCGTACTTAGAGGTCCATTTATCATTCGATGCATTGATATTGTAGCACGGACCCTTCGCAAAACATATCAGACGAAAGGGTGACTGCTACAGTGGTCGCGCTTTACACAGCTGTCCGTCATTTTGCCAAACCGTCAAAATGCGCAGAGGACCACGGCCCAGTGTCTCGTGTGCCGGGACCTAACTGTTCCAAAGTGTTCATTGTGTAATATAATATTCAAGGGTGCTCCTAATTGTTCCATGTTATTTTTATGCAAAATGTACACGTTGACTGCACTAGTCGGCGAAGTTTTGTCCTTCTTGCAGCACAAGATGCTGGGATCGTATGCCTCGACCTACTTCGAAGGGATTTGGAATCTTGAGGTAAAGCTGACTTGTCATCACCTTCGTTGGCGATTTTTCTTTCAGTAAAAGGCTGAGTAAATTTAACCTGTGAGACCTGTTGGATTGAAAGCGAAAAAGAAGATTAGGAAATCGTCGATTTTTGTAGACGCCCATTCCGCAGTACTATCTTTCGCCGATAAACTACAAAGATCGCGATAGGGTGCACGCGGCGACGGCGATAGAGAAGACGTGGCACAGCGTGTCGAACCAGGTGAACAGCACGCTGAACCAGATGTGGGTGGAGGCGAATAAGGCAGTCGAGGTAAGAAACTACAGCTCTTTGATAGCATAGAAGGGTTCGGCAGCGCATGTCACATGCTGTGTTGTGGATTCTCGTGAAGGACATCGAGACTACAGTGTGATGTTTTTGGATTTTTTGCTGACTGCTAGGAAACCTATAGCTATGCGAACCCATTTAAACTTTCTCTTTTTTGGTCCGGGCGTCGAGTGACGTCAGATGTGTAGACCTCGAATGTATTATTTAATCATTTTGGTCCAATGCTTCGTCAGTTAGCCACATCTTTTTCGCAGAGTCCATATTCTTTGTTCCAATGAGTCCTCTTGGCCTGACGTCATAGGTGTAAGTCGGTTACGTGCCGTCAACTTTTTGACGTCACGTCATATGTGCGAGTTCGTTCATCATTCGATCGTTGTTGTGTCGTCGTCCGTGTGTGGAGTGCCCATCTTCGCTTGTGCATTGTTGTATAGATCACGAACGACGCTCTCAACCTGAAGATCAAGTGCGACGTTAGCGCGTACAATCCGAAGGAGCTGAAGGTGAAGACGTACCGCAACGTGCTCGTCATACATGGCGAGCACGTGGAGAAGGACAAGGACGGCGCGTTCTACACGCAGTCCGAGTTCACGCAAAAGTTCATTCTTCCGAAGGTATGTGTAGGATCGCTTTCTTCCCTGCACCTCACACGACGGATGGCACAAATGAGTGAATTTTCATTTCTCCCTGCCTGTTTTTAGGTCGATCCGAACACGGTTATCGCGTATCGAGAGGCGGGTAACCTGTACATCGAGGCGCTGAAGAACGCGGTCGAGCCGAAGGACCGTATGATTGCCATCGAGCTGAAGGAGACGGACGGTCGCTGCTGAGCGCGGAAACACAGAGAGGGGACAAACGGCGGACACATGACGGACGCTGGGAGTGGCGTTGCATGAATTCGGTCTTCGGGCGGAAAGTGCGTGCAGTAAGCGTTTAGTTTTGGTATTGACATGAACGGGTCGCCGTTCCCGTTCGTTGGCGCGTGAACGTTGGCTTATTCTGCCAATACTAGTAATTATTGCTATGCATATCGTATGCACGTGCTAATCTGGAGGGAGAGTTTCACTTTGTCGGACTGACGCAGTGGTGGTTGGTGGTTTCTAATAAATGCGCGCTTTGGGAGTGGTAGGACATGTATCGGTGTTTGAAGTAAGCGCAAGAGTAAAAGCCTTACCCACTGCGCGAAATTGCCACTGTGCAAGCGAGCCGAAAGATTGTTTGGTACATCTCTTGTCTCTGAAGTAGATCGGAGTGTTTGTGTAGCTGCAGTGACCGCAGAATTTGTCACCTAGGAAGCCCTTTTCATTTACGAAAATAGACATACGAAGAGCATGTACACATACGTAAAGTATAGATCTGGGAAGCGGAAACATTGTCCCAATGATTGCCAAAACGCAAGCTTGCTCTGGGTGACGTTTGCGTTGTTACCTCCATGCGTTTCACATCGATTAGGATAAGTATGACGAAGATACTGACTTGAGGACGCTATCTTGTATAGCCTGCTTACTATAAGCTCAAGGCAGTCACGTTCAGAACATGTTAATGTAGTAGCTGGTATCTCCGGGCGAAACTCCGATAGTTGTGCCCCGTTGTAGAAACGATGCAGCATGTGAGCTGTTCAAAAAGACCCGAGCAGCACACGCATACAGGCCGATGTTACTTCAGAGTGATGTAGACTACTTCAGTGACGTAGAGCAAGACAACTTCTTAGCGGCGTCCCTCTCACCATTGGTCCGAACGCACACGTATGTACGATGTCGTTGCGCGAAGAACGCCGATAAGCACATCTACCGTTCACAGCTTGGCGTGACTGCGTTCTGCTTCCTTGCTGCAGACATGAAGCTTGCTTTAGCAGAAAAAAACATTAATAGATAAATACATTGCAACAATTCCCTCACAGAACCCTTATCAGCGTCTTCTCTGCATTACATAACCTGTAAATCAAGCTCTTATACAAACAGCCGCAAAACGTTCAATGCCACTCAAATAGTTTACCATACGAAAATCCACATTAGTAAAAAAGACAAGCGAAACTAGTACAACAATCGAAGGAACGCACACTCACAAGAGCTCATGGAAGTTCGGAAGGAGCACAGCGTAAAGTTGATTCCCAAGTCAAATGAAATTTGGCGGTGATCAATCAAGTAGAGTGAGTGATAAAACAACACGAGCGATTATAAAGCGTACACAGACAAAAGTGATGAAGCGCAACAAAAATCAGCCAAAATATGAGACCAAAAAGCACGAATTACTCGACAGTACTATCACGCAAGCCAGAGGTCCTTGCACGGTGGCCAATTTTCTCAAGACTGACTGAACACATAGCGGACTGTGTCGAAATAATGGCCACAATTTGACAGTCATTTTGACATGTTTCAGCGCTATACGTTTAGCCAATCTCGAGAAAACCGGTTTCCAAATCTTGAAACAACCGGCCACCATACAAACCCTCCGACATGCATGACAGCACATGTAGCGAGAAAAAGCTGAGCGTGGTATACAAGAAAGAGCACATGGACCTTTCAAAGCCAGAGCAGAAGAGCCAGCAGAGCACTTTCGGTGGATTTTCTGTCATAAACGATATTGCACCACTCGAGTAACACAAAAATCAATCGATACTGCTGCATAAGGACAACGAATGCTAAGTAGAACCTATAATACATCACCATGACTGCAAGCAATTAAGCAAACTTGTACGCGTATTCTCGATGTTTCTGTGCACAGGTACGAGTATATCTCAACGAAACTACAGTGTGTACATCGTACACACGTTCACAAAATGCTGCATGCTGCCGTGCAAAACCAAACAACAATGTCCCGTGAACGAAACAAAGCGGAATCGTCGTCATACTGTACTGTGCGTGCGGAACGTTTCAACCGGAATGCATCCCCGAATACGAGAAAGTACACAACCACACAACGTATACGTCGGCACAGCACACGTCGCCCAAACGCTCAATTTGAAGACCATGCTACCAGCAGCCAGACCAGACCCAAGTGCAGGCATGAGCGAGCAAAATTTTCCAGCGGGGATAATACATAGAGTCGACAGAGCCAAAGTTTGTAGTCCATAAAACTACAACTTTTTTCTTTTTTCCTCCCGCCAGAAAAGCCCCACTTCCGGCCGAGCCAGGGAGTAACCCCCAACCTCCCCTGTCCTCATGCCTGCCCAAGTGCTACCACCGAGCTAAACGACGCGCGCGCTCGGTCACGTGACCTCACAAACGCAATTTCGCCCACAACGCATGGCGGTCTGGCCTGCTCAAACGATCGTACCAATCAACTACCTTAAAACTACGCGCTCAACTGGATAGATCCCTTCAACAAACTGCCAACAATGTACGGCGGTTACGTTCTCACCTCAAAACGAGTCACACCATCTCAGAGACAGCTCGTGAAGGGGAAAAACTGCACAAACAAGGCTTGCGTCCGCTCGTCCTCACAACGGATCGACGGGAGCACACAAGTGATAGCACAAAGCAAGACTATCGCGTAGAAACGCGCTGCCGTTGAACGATCAGCCCGCATATTTGCATACGTTTGATCGGAAGCTCCTACTGGGGACGCCAAGCGCAACAATCTCGTCTACGGGACGGAGAACAAAAAAGCACACTAAACATGAATGTGTAAATCTCAGTGACAAAACTACAGCAACAACTATAATGAGAAAAAGCAAAAAGAGAGAAGAGCTCAAGCATATCGAAGCTATTACTGATCGACTAGCACTGCTAAGCAGATATGTTTTAGCACTTTATAGAGGGAGAAAGAGCTGTTATTATTACATGCCGAGTTCTGTGCTCAAAACCTAACACAACACCAACAGAAAACTAAGACTTCATGTAAGCTACATACAACATACTGTACGTGCCATGTGCAAAGCCAACGCACTCTCGCTCAGCTAGACTAATAACGGTACCATCTGCGCGTGAAAGCTGACGTCGCTCCGCTTGGCGCTCAAGACAGCGCACACGCAAGAATTGAGAAGCCAAGAAAGTACAACAGTGTTCGGCAGTCTGCACATAACACGTACTATACATAAAATAACTGCTGCGCGCAGCAAGACCGCTGTAAATGGATCTCAAAAGAACACAGCCTACATACATACATAGTAAACAGCCGCCCAGAATAAGCGAAGAACGCAGTGTGCTGCAACATGCACAACCTCGAGAAAGTACGTGTACATCTCGCACAGTAGACTAACGCAGAAAACGTGTCGACTACGGTAATAAGCATGTACAAAGCAACGAACTAGAACGACTCGAACCAACCTCGCTGTCCGCCCCGCATCAAAAGCACCAATCACTGCCATCACGTGCAAAGCCAGTCACTTCTATTCCAAGGCGCCAGCAGCCCACAACTCTATCGATCGACCGGCCCAACTCCACGAGCTGCCTCGTGCCTCACTGCTGCACCCGCTGCGCGTTGCTAAACTCGCTCGACGTTGCCGCCGAGGAGGGGACGATCGTCACCTTTCCGCTCGCCGTGTACGAATTGCTCGCCATGTTGTTGAAGCGCTCGCCATAGTGGCGCTTGCAGTAGAGCGCGCCATCGGTGCCCATCTCGTACGTCTCCGTCCTTCAAAGAAAAACAGAGAGAAGTCGGTCAATCAAAAGAAGTCAAGTGACGCTCTTTTCGACACCACATGATCACATGTAAATATAGGTATTGTATATATACAACATATACAAAATTACCTCAAAGTGATCTTGCAGACCGCGCACTTGAAACACTGACGATGAAAAACACCCTTGCCAGCGATCACCTTCTCCGCCGCGTAGACAGTCTTGTCACAAATCGAGCACCGATCCGTGCCACCGCCCAACGCCGCGGTCAAGCCCGCCGCCCGCTTCCCCGTCGTCGCCCCTCCACCAACATGATGATGCGGCGTCGCATTTTTCAACTAAACCGCATTAAAATGTGCATAAGTCATGATCAAAACTATCACCCACCTCGTTCTCATGCATCTTCTGACTCCAAAGTGCCTTGACGCTCTTCGTGCTCGCCGCAGTCGCCTCAAGCTCCGCGCGCTCCGCATCCGACAGCTTGCTCGCGCCATTCACAATTTCGCCATCTTGCACGTGCACCGACGTCTCGTGACGTTGCGGGGACGCCACCTCATGATGATCGTGATGATGATGGTCATCGTTCTCATTTGTTTCCGAGTGCTTGACGTGCTCGATGATCACACTCTCGACTAGAAAACAGCATGAGTCACATTTTCAGTTACACGTCACGTTGATCAATATCGATTTTTCTCAGAACGGGTGAAACGTTCTTCTAATTAGTACGTACCAGGAAGGCGTTCTGCCTCACCATGCAATAATACATCAGTCTGTTCTATCTGTCTCTGTACTAGTTGTATATGCATACATGCAGAAAAATGTTATGTACTGTACGTAACATAACGCATGTATTTTCTAAAGGTACACATTGCTTGTTAATAAATTCCGTTCACTAACCCTTTCCACGTGGTTCCTCCGGCACATCATCATCATCATCGTCAGCGACCGCCTCCCGAACACGATCAGCCGTCTCGAGCGCCTGTTGCAGCGTGTAATGTTGATGTGGCGTCTCGCCAGTCATCGCCGACATGAACGTGGCGTCATTCCGATCCGGCGAGGTTGGTGAGCCGACCTCCTCCGTCACCGAGCGGTGAACAGAAGTCACCGACTCGTCGTGCTGCTCGTGGCTGTAGTGATGGCCGTTAGTCGGAGTATCGACATGTTCGTCATCACTGCCGAATGTGACTCCCTTGCCACTTCCCGTCGAATAGCGATGGACTGTCGTCGTCGTTATGATCGTTTGATCGCCGTCGACCGTCACCGTTGTCGCGCTGTTATTGTTGTGCATATCAGCATCCAACGTGTTCAGGTCATCGTGATGTACTAAAACGGAACCATCGAAAAATACACATAATATATTATCGATTTTTCGCTTCTATACCTGGAATTTGGACGTAATCCATCGTAAACACAAGCCAAGTGATAAAATAGAAAACGTGAAAGCGATCGTTCAACACTCGAAAGACCAGGAGTGAGGCTGAGAAGGGACCAAAGTCGCGGTGCAGACACGATAGCGCCTTCAATAGAAATTAACACACTAAAAGGGCGAAAAACAGCGAAGATGCGGAAGGCAAACAACTTAAAGCTAGACAAGAAAAAGTTCGCCGCAAGATCGCACAAAATAGTCTTTCTTGTTCGCACTACTCTTGCGGCTCGCTTATTTATGTCTTCTATTCTTGGGCGAGCCGCACAAATGCTATGAGTCACGCCTCGTCGCCGACTCACCAAAAAAAGCGCACTTGATCGCCACTGACAACACGCATGTGATGCGGCTGTCTCTCGATCGACTGAGTCGTAAACATGTGCGTCGCGACTCAGCGCACGCCGGGGATTAGTCAGTTCGCTGCGCTAATCGTGGAGCGTGCAGACACAAAAATTTCAATCCCACTCTTCTAACGTGTTGCCTAACATACTCTCTTCCAGCAGTGCGTGATGCCAACAAAATTCGTTGCGAACGTTATGTATTGTACGTACAATACATAACTACGATGTCATCACGCAAATAAACGCGCATTAAACGGGGCTAGCTCATGGCTCAGCACAGCGTCTACTTACGCCTACTTCTACTGTACAGTACACATGCACAATCTGTCACGTCATTCCCATTCTCATATGCCCTACAAAAAGCGTGCATATGGTTTGCTGCAAGCAGCTCCACTGGAATAATCAAGTGACCGTGACTGTACACTGATCAATTTCGGGAAAAACACGCGGCGAACTTTTTCCTCATCAGAACTATGCAAAGTACTAAACATAAGGCACTAAGCTTCAAATCAAGCCCGTTGCACGAGGCAACGACTGCGAACCGCAGAATACTCAAAAAACGCAGTGCTACACATCAGCTCAAATGTTCAACATTTTATGTTCATCAAGGCGCGGATCTCGCGCAAACATCTCGCAGAACTCAACACACACCGTCGCGCGCCAAAAATCCCACGCTTGTGCAAAAATATCGACCGACAACCGTTCAAAACCCATCGCGAGCAAGAGACAATCGATAATTTTCGCAAGACCAACAAACGAGGGAGACTCGTCACACGAGGTAACCATCTACGACCGCCGTCCGTCCGCCCGTCTCGCTCAACTCAATGCTGCTTTTTACGGAAACTGCATCCTTCAGTCAATCGTGCCTTTCCACCGGTCGGCTGACACAGCACGGTGTTGCAACCAACGCAGACGACGACCGTTTGAGCGTGCGAGAACACTGTCGTAATCTTGTAACAGCCCGGGCACTTCACGTCCATGAAAAACGAGTTCGGCTAAAATAAAATGAAGCACGGCGGTGAAGCAAGAAAATGGAAGGAATGGCTACATTAGAAGGAGAATCAAATCCTTCATTTCTTACTTGTTGAACGAGTCGCTTCAGCTTGCATTTTCGTCGTTCCTCCGTTGCTTCCGGATGGAGCAAGTCCTTAGCTAGCGGCATTTTCGGTTTTCCCCTTCAAGCTCTCGATGCGCTTCAGATCGTCTCCTACACAATTCACACGCAGAATTGATCGACCGAACAGTTGCAGACAATTCAAAAACACAATTTTCAACGCTCGCACAAACGAGGACAACCACGGCAGTTGCGAAAATCAAAAGAAAAGTACAACAACCTCAAGTTTCGGAAGGTTTCCACAATTTTGCACAACCAAGAGTGGACACGATACAGAAGTGTAATATTTTTCTATAGTG
>JAQGBB010002413.1:0-10971 GCA_034691745.1 Prismatolaimus dolichurus | reverse complement strand
AATCGACCGACCACTACCACCTTTCTTTTATCGTCGCTCGCGCGCGACGACGTTGGCGTGCGCCACCGAAAAGAAATAGTGGAAAAATAGCGTTTATCGGTCACCCTAAGAACACATAAAATAGTCAGGCAAACGTGCGATTTCGTAAATACGATTTTCTGCCGTGCACTAAATGTTTGAACTGCTTATTGTCAGAGTGACGCTGTTAAAATATTGCAACCGAGAAACTAGGTATTTTTGCCTATTTTCCTTCACCAGACTCCGTAAACTAATTTAAAATGTTCCGCGTTTTTGAAAATTTTCTTTACTTCCAACCTTGCGCTGCTGCCGCATTAGCTGCGTGAATGTTCCGATTCTGTCACTTAACCCAACGTTCTAAAAAGTATCTAGAAGTACACTAAAATCTAGGCGAAAATTTGTCAAAATTTTTAAGCACCGTTCATACATTTGCAAATTTGTACCAGCACGCACTCTGCATTTATTCTTGGCCTTAGCCAAAAAGTTTGCTGCTTGCTTCACTCATGACATTTAGGCAGAGAAAAGGCTCACAGAAAAAAAGACGCTCAATGTATATGATCGGATCAAAATTTTGCGAAACTTTTTCTAAAATTTTCTTTACCCCTTAGCCAAAAAAAGCTGGACAGGGTGAGTACCACATGCGTCTGAATGGGAGGGTAGGCCTATTGCACTTTGTTTGATTCGGATTCGATAAGACTTGGTTTATCGGAACTGGAAGTAAATCTGATGGAGACAAGTTTGTGAACGTTTGTGGACCTTGAAAAAAATTTGTGGACATTTACCAGTAGGCACTACGTATGAATCGACGATTTCAAAAGCTGTTATTACATGAACGCGGGCGTTGTACGTTGTTCTACTGCACTCTGTCGCATGAATCCGTGACGGTGGCTCTGCCGAAAGCGGGACTGAGCTTGATCATTGGTGCAAATCGCTTTGCACAACGCGGAGCGCAGCCAGCTAACTGTTTTTGCAAACGAAATAGCAAGGTGACAACGGCTTTCAGATGTAACATGTAAGCAGTTTTCATTAAAAAAATTAAGTATTTAAACAGAATATGTTCAATATCGGCCTGCGGCACGAACACTGCAGAAAAAAATACAGCATGCAGATGTGAAATGTGCAAGCTCCCGATTGACGCTTGTTTATAGCACAACGCAGTTCATATAGTGAACGCCAAATAAACAAATATCATGCTAGTTTGCGTCGCTAGCTAGCACTGAGCTTATTTCAAGTGGCAAATATACTGAGCTAGCACTGAGCTTATTCGGAGGTCACACACAGCAAATATCGAAGAATGCAGAAAATGATTTGAGTGCCACAAATGCGCAAAGAATCTACCTACAGTGTGCCTCCTTCACACTTTTCACAGTTTCGTCGACACCGGTGGTGGCGATCCACTCCTACGCAGAAAAGAGACAACGAATTTTAGCAGAAGTGTCAACCTTGACTGCGCGCATCTCATCGCTCACGCATCGGTCTCGTCGTCGATGTTCTTCGAGCCGACGCGTCCGAGTAGCCAGTAGGTCGTGAGAACACCTTTTCCCCGAATCATCACTTCGCCGCGTGGCTTCGTGCGATAGCCGCCGAGTACTTGTGTCAGAATGTGATTCGTCTCCTCGGTGATGTGAACACAACCGGCTACGCATTTTGAACGCAACTTTATCGATCGATTTTTTTTTTAAATTTTACTCACGTTTCCCGTGACTCTCCATCTTCGACGCCGTGTTCACCGTCTCACCGAACAAGCAGTAGCGCGGCATCGTCAGACCGACAACGCCAGCGACGCAGGAGCCTAGAAAAAAGCTTAGCCACTGGACCGCGAGCGCCGTTCCATCTTCGATCTCTACTCTGCCCTGCCTGTGTGATTCCCGATTCGCAGCTGCACCTTCGCGTTCGGCAAGTGGAGAACGGAGAAGTTCTTTATCGACTGCTGCAGCTGCAGCGACATGTTTGCTATCTCGCCGGCATGCTTGTTTCCGTTTCGATGCGGCAACCCGGAGACGCAGAGGTACCCATCGCCGATCGTCTCAACCTGAAGCACTGCTGGAACTACGAACGGGATTCACGCGATCACTCGGATCGTGCCTTGTAGACGTCGTGCTCCTCGATGATGTCGTCGAAGAGGGTGTAGAGCTCGTTCAGCAGATTGACGACCTGCATGGGTGTACTCTGCGACGAGAGGACCGTAAAGCCGACCACGTCCGAGAAGAAGATGGTCACGTTTTCGAAATGCTCAGGCTCAACTTGCTGACCCGCTTTTAGCTTGTCGGCAACCGTCCTGTAGAAAACCGGTTTCATGGCAAAACCACAACTTGACGACAGCAGCTAAGCTACGTGGCGACGACGTCACATTTGGAATTATGTCGGGTCCGGCGAAGAGGGCTTCAAAGTGAGCTTTTGAAGTTAACTCGTCTATGTAGGGGTCGTCCATAAAGGACCTTGAGGCAAAATTTAATTTTGTGACCCCTTTCCATTGTCCGCAAAGTTGGCCTATCTTCACGTGTTAAAATTAACTTTATGTCTTCAAAAAATTCAGATTTTCTGACCCCCTCCCCCATAAGGCTAGACATCTTTTGTGAGAGGTCCCATACCTCACTTACTGACATGTTACATACTTTGGGAGCATGCGATAAAGAAGGATATCGGACTTCTTCTTCTCTTCGACGATCTCGCGCATTCGCTCGTTTACCATCGACTCAAGATTTCCGGCGTACTTCTCCATCATTGTCATCACGTGATCGACGAGATTGATATGTCTGGAGGAATCCAAACGATGAAGCCTCATCGCCAAACGAGAATGCCTCACTGCACCTTCCTTTCTCCATTTCCTTGACGCGCAGCTTCACAATCTTGAAATCTGGTCGATTCAGTGGATTCTCCTCCCAGCAGTCCCTAGAAGCAAAAACCGTTTGGCTTTCTGTCTCTCGCGACTTCTTCTGGCTCAACCTCATCAGATTTAGAATCGCTGGGTTCACGTCCGTTGTGTCTGGCAGCTTGACGATTGGTCGAAATGGCGGAAGTTCACCCTTTTTGACGCGTTGCAAAATCTCTGCACAAAAGTTTGGAGTTTTTCCTTGTAAAAGAAGCCGAATAGACGGCTACCTTCAGGCGTTTGCTCCTCTTGGAGTCCTCCGTACGGGCGATCTCTCGTTAGCATCTCTTGTAGAATGATCGCAAAGCTGTACACATCGCCTTTCTGCGTTCCGAGCACCGGACGATCGTGCTCGAGTCGGAGAAGCTCGGGAGCAGTCCAAACTAGCTCTGTATCACGTAGGTTAAGATATGAATATGGGATTCGCGCATTTATGGCAATGAGAAGTCTCGCTCGCACGCACGCTTTGCCTCCGGCTGCAGTGATTGTCGCAGGCGTGTTAGTCCGTAATCCGAAATTTTCAGAACGAAGCGGCTGTCGACGACACAGTTTGACGGCTTGAGATAACCGTGCGTCTTGATGAGACTGGCATGAAGGTAGGCCATCCCCTAAGAACAGAGTAAGTAGTAAAGGGTCGTCCATAAAGGTCGTCCAGGCAAAATTTGAATTTTTGACTCCTGTCCGCAAAGTTGGTTTCTCTCCACTTGCTAAAATTAACGTTATGTCCGCAAAAAAATTCAAATTTTCAACGTCCCTCCCTAGGGATGGGTCCGTGCCCAGGTTTGCCCAGGTTGCCCAGGTAAGCGTACGCAATGCTAGCTAGTTTGATGGGTCCGTGCCCAGGTTTGGGCCACCTGGGCGGGCGGGCGCGCCCAGGTTGCCCGCCCAGGTCGGCCCATCCCTATACCTCCCCATTAGACCGAATATCTTTTATAGAAGGCCCCTTAGGAAGAAAAGAAAATAACAAAAACGAAAATCCTGCATGGCGTGTCGTTCTCACGTCAGCGAGATCGCGAATCATCGAGTAGGTGAAAAGCCAGTTCATGCGTTTATTGTCATTTCGGAATACGTCCTAGAGCATTCAAGCAAGTGTTAAAAGGCAGTCTCCGCAAGAATACTCAATCGTACCTCTAAGCTTCCGCGTGAGCAGTAGCCTAAAAGAAAGAAGCTCAAGATCGAAAGAAGTGTGGGACACAAGATTACGCTACCCCAAAGCGACAGTGGAACCGGCGAATCCACGCAGAGACCGACGAATCGATTTATGTTCTCATTATTCAGCTCCCACATCTAGAAGTAGTTGAGAGATTCTATCTTCATCGCCCCACTGTAAGAAACCCGTTTCACTTTGCCTGTCTGAACTCGATATGGTCACTCGTAGACGTCATAATTGCGCCTCGATGATAGTTGCGAACCCAGACGAGCGTTCCCTTGTAGTAAGCTAGCTCGGCGTTTTCAAACTTTTGCTGCCCATGCGAGCCGATCGTATCCTGCCCGTGCGACATGTTACCCGCGGAGCCGGAGAGGTCTTTGCTCATCTCAGCGTTCTATGACAAAATTGCGTCCAGGAGTATTTACAAAAAAAGCTTCTTGGGCTTGGGCAAACGTCAAGCTTGATGATATCGCCGTAGTTGATTTTCCACGCGATTCGCTGCGCAAGATCTTTGAGGACTTTCTTTCTGAACAAGTTGAGAGAAGTCAGCATCAGCAGGGTGAGTAGTTCTCCCACGCACAGCTGCAGCCAAGAGGCCTACCGGATGTAGACGACAATAGCGGTGACAATGGCGCCAACGACGGCAATAATGATAAAAATGCTGACCGCGATCATGAGTGAAGTGTTGCCTAGCGGAAAGTAGCTTTTCATGAAATGCACAGAAAGGGAATCGTGTCAGTTAGCATACCGGTTTGGACGCAAAGTTCACCGGCGAAGCCGCACTCTGGAATGTCCGTCGGACGCTTCCCTCCGCGGCCCTCCCAGATGAACCACTCGGGCACTTTTAGTTCGATGGTCTGCACGTATTTTTCAGACATCAGAGACTTTGTGTCAAGCAATGAAGCCGGATCGAAGCGCACCTGCCCATCGGCCATGAACATTTGTGCCAAACCGAAGAGCACGTATTCGGCCTTTTGATCGAAACCCTTTATAACGAAGCTTGGCTCCCTGTCCGCGATGTCATCAATGGCCACCGGGCCGGACATTCCTGCAATGGGAAAGAACGTCCACACTCCGCACGTGCCGTTTAGGCGGCCTGCGGTCCAACCTTCAAACTGTGTGTTCTTGCTGCTTTCCATAATCTGCGTTCCGTTCTTCAAGCTACCACCCTTTGTCAGCGTTCGGTTCACCGCAAGCGCGTAGAGATAAACAGCGTCGTAAAGAAATGGTGAAAAGCTGGAGCCCTATTTGCACAAGCATCGAACAGCTATGCAACACTCCGCGTAGTCACTATCGGACCGAACACACAATTTGCTCGTCTGGCTTCGGCGTGTAGTAGAATGGCCATTCTCGCATTTTCGCTGGGATCGCCTTCTTGAAGACGTGCAGCTTGTCCGCTTCTGCTTGTTGGAACTCGATCTGCGCAAATCGTGAGCACCCCTAACTACACTATGTCATGGCCTGTGATTGTGCCTACAATAAGAGATTTTTCGAAGGCCTTCTTCGCGTCGTCGTCACGTCCGTCCTTCAAGTTTGCGTAGTCGAGCCACGGCAGCGTACGATTCTCCTCCGGCATGTAGTCGGGAAAGATGAAGACGTATTCGTTTGTGGCCATTCCGGCATCGCTGACGTGCAGCATGAAGCGGCGGCGATCTTCGATTAGATCCAGACAGACGACCACGACTGTGCAAAGTGAGAAAGACATACTGAACTTAAGTTGCTTTTAGGTTGGTGGGTTTGCTTCAAAGTGATACAGTAATGAGACTTCTACTGCAACACAGTGAAGATTTTACTCAGCGCGCAACCACATGATTCTTTCTGTCTGAAAAGGGTATCGTCGGCACAGCTTGCGACGCCAATTTGAGAATTTATGCCAAACCGCGCGTCACAGCCTATTTATTGGCTTTTAGCTTATGCACTCACATACGAGAGCCGAGTATTGCCATCTGTTCTCAGATTACGTATTCAATACCGATTTTGACTCGTGCTAAGTACGAGTGTAACAGTTCCTGACGACATATCACGCACGCTAGAAGTTCTTGTACGGTGGCCAGTTTTCTCAAAGTTTCGGAATCGTTTTTTAGATTGGCTAAACGTGCAGCGCGTCCCAATACGTCAAAACAATGGCCAAACTGAGGCCATTATTTTGATACATTGAAATCCGCTAGGCGTTCAGCCAGTCTCGAGAAAACCGGTTCGGAAATTTCGCAAAACCCGGCCACCGTGCAAAGACTTGGCGTGTGCGATATTACAAAACTCACTTCGTGCGCTTTTCTTCAAATCTTTCAAGAAGTTCACGAAGTCCTGATCGGTTGGGCTCGGATAGTCAACATCCATTCGCATCTCCACCTTTATCGAGCTACGCAGCAGCGCCTTGTGTATGCCTTCGGCGATGAAGTGGCACTTTCGCGTCGTCTTGTCGTCCGTGCCCATCAACGCAATCTGCTGCCAACGAAAGTTCAGCAGTAACTCCCGAAGTGCTCTTCCCAGTCTAAAAAGGTGAACCAAATTTAGGAGCAAAGATGTCATCAGCACTTCTTAGATCCTTGCCCCACACAGCCAGAGCACATACCGTTTTGCCGATCCAATGGTTCGAGTCAGCGTCGGAAAACGAACGCGATCCTCGAGCTCGTTCCCAATCGCCGACCAACTGACCAGCGGGAAATTGTAATATTTAGCAAGAATGCCAATTGCGACTGCTTCCATTGAGCAAGCTTAAACAAAGAAGGCCAGTCTGTTTCTCTGCTGCGACCAACGAAATCGAAGGGAAATTCATCGTTTGCCTGGTCCAATGATGACGTCGACCGCCTCTTGCTGGAACAGCTCGATTGCCATGCCAACCGATTGCGATTCATCGCACTCCGTAAAATTCCACATTATTCTATAAGGAAATACGCAGTCCGGTGAGAATACGCTGGGGTCAGTTCAGATTTCAGTGTACTCACGAAAAGTGAGCGCCCGGAAGGAGCTGTTCACGGCGGACACGATCTAGCGCGATCGTGACCGCCGAAGCGCTTGTTGGAAAGCCCATCTTATGCTTCAGATAGGGATCCTCGTTGGGCATCATGAGCCCGAGCTTTATGTTGTAGTTTACCGATCCGGTCGTTGGCTGCGACTCCATTCTTCCAACGGCGTTTAGCGCTGACATTAGCGTGAGCGTAACGAGAGGAGGGCACATTCTTGACAGGAGACCTGCTGCAGCTAAAAGTTTTGGTGATGATAAATTTTGAGAACCTGTCATGTGATAGAAAATCATGACCAGTGCTCTAATTAAAACTGTGCATCCATGCGTTGCTTGCGAGTGGGCAGTGAGGTCTGCTAAATAAGGCTTTGATTTTTCGTAAACAAGTAGCGCGTGCTGACGTCAAATTTGCGAGACCCTAATTAGTGAAACCCACAGAGTAGTAACGAGTGTTAGTGTCACGTCCGCTTTTATCTTCGATAACGATCGAAGGGATTTTTCAAATTTTTTAAACTCCTCTAAAGCAGATCTGAATAGTTGAGCAGAGAAAGCCGAGAATGTCTAGAAAATTCAGCAATTAACAAACATTTTTTGCATCCTGCCTGGAGCGCTCAGCACGAAAGAAAATGGTAGGTAACTGGTCCGATTGAAATTATCCTTTCTTATTTTATCATATTTTCCCTATCCCCTTATCCCCCCGCTATCCCCAGTCGACAAAAGTTAGAGGACAGTGTGAGCAACTTGCCAATACCAGTCGCCACCCGTATCCATTTTATTCCAATATCTTCTAGCCGACAAAAACTAGCAGACAATGTGAGGAGCAACTTGCCAGTGACATGCGCCAACTCACCAATGGTAAGTGACAACTTGCCAATGGTATGGAGTTTGGGAGCAAACCCCCGAACAAATTTTGGCTATTCTGCAGTTTAGGGTTCCAAAATAAAGCACTTTAGCCCACCCAACAGAGACGGTACACTTTGAACCACCCCCACGTACACGGTGCAGTTTGAACTACCCAAATGGTGCACAGTTACCCACCCTGTAGTACGTCTTGGGCAGTGCACTTTCACCCACCCAAAAAGTGCACTTTTACCCACCCTATATAACTGTCTTGGGCAGTGCACTTTAAACCATCCTGGAGCTACGGTGCAATTTGCTCACACAACTAGTGCACTTTGACCCACCCTGTAGGCTTAGAGCTTAGGTATAGAGCTTAAACTTTGAGCTTAGGCTTAGACTTAGTGCTTAGGCTTATGCCCCCTAAGCCTAAGCCCTAAGCTTAAGCCTAAGCCTATAAAGTTGGTCAAAGTGCACGACTTGGGTGGGGCAAATTGCACCGTACTTGTAGGGTGGGCTAAACTGCACTGCCCATGACAGCTGTACAGGGTGGGTAAAAGTGCATTATTTGGGTGGGTCAAACTGCACCGTGTATGTGTGGTGGGTCAAAGTGCAGTATTTGCGTAGGATGGGTCAAACTGCACCGTCTCTGTTGGATGGGTTAAAGTGCACTATTTGGAAACCCTAAACTGCAAAATGGCCCAAATTTTTTCCTGTAAGATAGCGAGGAAAAACGTAGTACATAAACAAATCATGGTCTCCTTTTCTCTCTTGCTTCAAAAACTTCTGTGATCGTGTTTTTTGCCATAGGCAGGATGCACTTCGGTTTTCAGCCGCTCCATTTGTTTACTTCAGCTTTTCAGTTTTGGCACCAGTGTGCTTGCGCTTGCTGAGAAACAGTGCTCTATTATTCTTCAGGTATCCAGTTGCATGATTTACATGCGTATTGCACTACTCAGTCTCGAGGTTCTCACTCGAGGCACTCACTACGTATGACTCAATCGACGTCCTCAAACGTGTTGAGGACGTGAAGCTGTGAAAGTTCAGCGAAGGCGTGCACATCACGATCCTGCAGATAGTGCGTGCAGCCTCCAGGCATGCATATTGTGCTAGATCAGCACCCGCAACAACGTTAGAATTATTCGGCACCGATTGTAGGGAACCCACAAGAAATCTGTGCCCAGTTAGGGCATCGTCGCACTTCCGTGTGCACGAACCAAGACCTCTAAGCAGAGCACACGATCACTCAAGAGGTGTTACTTTGCACAGCCTTCTTTGTCTCAGATTACTCAGATGGGTAGCTTCGCGCTTTAGTATTTTGCGCGTATGGGGTCGTTCACTGTTTACGTAAACGGGTAGGGGGAGGAGTTCGGCCGAATGTTGACGAACATTGACGAACATTTGACGAGGTAGGGGATCGAGCCAATTGTTTACGTAAAGAAATGATTTCGGAAGTTTCGTTGCTTTTCTCAAAAAAGGTCATTTTTGAAGAGCAGTTTTGAAAGTTTTTTCAAAAATTTTGTAATTTTTGCACTTTTTAAAAATAATTTTTTCATTCTTTTTGTTTGACAGCTTTTGTTTGTTTTTGTATGTACTGGTTAATGTCTAATAATCGCAACCATTGTACTCGTGCTCAGCTTTCAGACTTTTTGCACACAAAAAGTGAACGATTTTGTTATCTCCCACGTTTCACTTCTCTGCAATATGTGCAGATTTTATTCAATTCCGCATCGAGCTAGACGTCGACGCCGAACACAAGAAGGCAGCCGGTGCTGAGCCAGTTCAGTCGTCTTGATGGCCTTCGTTTCTGTATAGCTGCTCCATTACATTCGGTTCTGCGCAACCGCGGAGCCAGGATTTTTCGACAGAGAGAAGACTCCGGATAGCAAAGTCATGTGGTGGAGGGTCCAGGTGGCGGAGCCCGCCGGCGAGGTTCTAGAAGGCAGAGCAAACAAAGGTCCAGAGGCTACAACACCCGAAAAAAAATTGAAAAATGCGCATGTAGCGTCCATCTGCGTTAATTTTAGAAGTTCTTTCGTGACTTTTCGCCACTTGATTTTTTAGTTGTTTTCTTGGGAAAATTTTTGAAAAAAAAAACACTCATGAAAACGTTGATTTTCGTTACTTTTTGACAGTTTTTCCTCGATTTCCCGAGACCAAATTTTTTGCTAAGGAGCACCCATACCATTTTCCCGGTCGTCCAGCCGACAGAAGGATTCCCCACCCCTTTGGCTCCGCGCCTGGTGCGGCGATAGATATGAGCTACCATAGTGATTAGACGTGTGCCGTCGTGTTGGTTAACAAATTAGATTTTGAACACGAACCGACATATTTTCAAAGGCGAGTGCAAACACAGCTGTGTCAGCACGTCGAAAAAGCATCGTCTGCCTACCTAACCGTATGTTACACAAAACAGGTTGAATGCAGTTCGCTGCGTTCAACTGGTCTGAGTTTGGTGAGCTTCAGTTTCAGAGCCACGAAGTAGTGATTTTTGCGGAAGAAAACGGAAAGGAAAAACTTCCGTTTTCCGAGTTTTGGGCCGGAAAACGGAAAAGGAAAATTTTTTCAGATCCTGCCGGAAAAGGAAAAAGTCGGAAACGAAATTTTTTCGACGCTTCTGGAAACGGAAAAAAACGGAAAATTTTTCTGGAGTCGGAAAATAGTTTGCTCTGCCTAATCCAGACTAATTTTTATCAAATCTTAAGTAATTTTTTTTCAAAAATTTGATTTTGAGATTATCGATTCTCGCTGCATCGGTATTTGCATGCAATTTCTATTTTTTGCATTTCAAGGATGTGAGAATAGAAAAACGTTTGGAAAAGGGTATCGTTTTGACTCGGTTGAAAACGGAAAAATTTCCGTTCCCGGCCCTGTGGAAACGGAAGGAAACGGAAAAATAATTTTTACCGTCGGAAAAGGAAAGAACCGGTAAAGTCTAAAACTCGCCCGGAAAAACCACTACCACGAAGAACAAATGAACGTTTTTAACTGAATTTTTTTATGCACACCATATTGCGTTTAGTCCGATTTCTCTCTTTTGTAACTATTAAATATCATTTACGAAGACTCAATTTTGGCTATCGAGCAGACTATATCAAACACATGACACCCCCAACGCGACGTTTCGCCTTT
>JAQGBB010002412.1:0-10971 GCA_034691745.1 Prismatolaimus dolichurus | reverse complement strand
GAGCCGCAGCGCTTCCAGGCGGTGGCGGAGGAGGCGGCGGTGGGGCCTGCAAAAAAGCGTGTCATGTGTGCACGCAACTTTCGATCAAGGAGACAGAGCAGAAAAGTTTTTCCCGTTCTGATTGATGGCTGCTTGCTCAACGTAATGCACAGATCAATGAGTCAACATAGCATATGGAAGAGGGCAAAAAACTTGGAGGAGATGAATAAAATATAATTTTCGAATCGACCGTCAAATTCGATCGCAAATGGTGCGGAACTGCATTCTAGATGGATACGTTTTTAGACAGCACGTACGAGGAAAATAAGGGAGGCTCTCACTCACATCGTCGTCGAAAAAAGAAAGAAAAGAAGAATGCTTTGCGCTCCAGGTTCTAGGGCCACGGTCGTGGCTTCCTTCGTATAGCAAGCTTGCTTGCTCCTCGCTTGCACGTAGCGTGCAGAATTTTTTAAAGCGCCGAGCTAGGCTTTTATTGAAACGTATAATTTCGTCTCAACAATTTCCCGAACGTTACGTAAGCCGGGAAGCCGAACGGAGCGGATGAGATGGGAGCTTTTGCAAAAGCCATTACGTATGCAGACGAAGATACACCAGTTGCAATACGATCGGAGGAGAGGGAAGGAAACGTATGTAGTAAGTAATGTGTGCTCCCGCATCGTTTTGCAAGCTTTTTAAAGCTAAAAAAATTGTTACCGAATGCAGCGATGAGTTGTCGAACGCCGCCGGCGGCGGTGGCGGAAGGACGAATGGTACCGAATGGAAGCCACCGGTTTGTGCAGTCGTTGGAAGTGAACTCGGGAATGGGCCGCTCGTCGAAGATGCCGACGAACTCTGGCTTATAGTTGCCGGTTTCCAGACGGCTGAAAGTAGAGCGGAAAAAAGCTTGTCGGACTTATGCAAGCGATTTTCGGATGAGTGACGTTGAATAGAACAGCAAATTTCACACGTCAACACGCCGAGTCAAGTTGTTGTTCGGCGACACCGCCAACGAGCTTGTTTGCGAACGCGTAATCGTCGCGGTGACATTGTTGTTTGTGGGAGAGGAAAAGTGAGGGATCTACCTACGATTTCACTGGCGACCGTAGGTCGCGACGAAAAGTTTTCACCTCACTACGATACGGTACGCCCTGCAAATCCTCATCGTCGACGAGACGTTTGTAAGCAAACACAAAAAAACGCCTAAGTTGGCTGCAAAAATCCCAGTTCGACTCGACTTGGACTGGCACAATTTTGAGGGATAGAAGACAGGTTTCTGCTCTCGACAAGGTAAACTTTCGATATAGAAGATGGCATGTCTCAGAAGACGAGAACGTGTGCCTGGTGCAACATTAACTTTATTCCATCTTCGTTTGAGGTCGGCATAAAAGCGGAAGCAAAGCTGCCAAGGTTCATGCACATTATCGCAGCTTGCCATGCGTTGTTGATGGCTGTTCCATTGACGCTGAGCGACAACGTCGATTATGTGCGATCGTCGAAGCATGGGCTAATACTCCGTCCAGTTTAGTACAATTCCAGTTGATATTTTACGGGTCAACGCGTTAAAAATTTGAAGCAGGCGCAAAGAATTTTTTGCTGCAGCTTTCAAAAGGATTGCCATGTGCACCACGATGATGTCTATGCTAGTCGATTAATTAGCATGCAAATGACCACACCCTCAAAAATGAACAGAATGCTTATTTGAATTGCCGACACATGTGCAGCACAAGCCGCCACTAGAAAGGAGGAAAGCCGGGTTGCGCCTGCTTTCTTCATTTCCCTTCAGTACCCATAAACGTGTTAGTGCAGCTAACATTATGCAACTAGATCAGTAGACCTACCGGTCAGAAAAGCCTACCTCTAAATCCCTCCAAGACATGCTACATGTATCTTTTTTCGCACAAAGTCACTTTCGACGCTTTTTCTCAATGAAATACGCAAATGTCACCTTCGAACAAACTCCATCGACCTCCTTATGACATGAGGTCATACATGCAAGTCCTCCACTGTTTCCAGTCGCTCGAATGAATCTGAGCTAATTTAGGTTCATCTCGTAGGCTCAACATATGTCATTCATAAATAGGACAAGCACATCTGTAATGAGATACACACCTGGAGGCTGATTTGCCCTGAACGTTGGCGCTCGAATCGACGAATAAACAGTATCCTGGTGCTGATAACCAGCAGTCGTCATCTTCTCGGCTTCTGTGGTCGCTTGCGTTTGCGGATCTGAAAAAGTAGTGGTCATTCGATGCAATGTTGCAGCTATTATCATCGACCTTCAGCCATTCAGTCGATCGATCAGGACCGAAGACGCAGAAGGAAAGCGAAAGTGCAAGCAAGTTGATTAAAATCGTTTTCGCTTTTATAAAGCGCTTCTCATTTATGATAATGATGTAAAAAAGAGGTAAAAGCTCGCGTGCGGGAGGCTTTGAAATTGGGTTTCTCATCCACATGCTGTTTGCATACTCGGGAGGATTGCATGGATGGACACATCGACAGTCGAATGCCCTCTATTATTACGACATCAGCTGAGTCTGCCGCAGGCAAAGTGGTCAAGTGACACTTGTGAATGAGGGGCTGCAACGGTGAGGTTGAGTTGAATTGACCAGTCGAATTAAAAATCGACAGGACAGAAGAGAGTTTAGAGACCGCTTCAGCGTTCGTTGTTCAGTTAGACAAGGGATAGCTCGAAACCAGATGTTTGTTTCGTTCGAGTTATACTATGTAACTCGATTGGGATAGTAATGCGCGATTTGAGTGCAGATGAAGAAGAGTTCAGCAGCTCATCTCCCGAGTCGTCAACAAACACTTGTGCATTAGCATCGCCCGCTGCAGTGGACTCAAGTGACCACTAGCCAAAACGTAGCCAGTCATCTCAGTCCGGCAGCTATGTCGCATCTTTTTCAAAAAGACGGAAAAATGTGTGTTAATATCACGAGGAACAGACGCATAGGTAGAGAGGTCTAGAAATTCCGAAGGTAGGGAAAGATCTTTTCGCAAGCTTCCACTGTTTAGTCTATCACACTTGGTTGAAATGCTGAGCTAAACGCGAAAAGTGTCGATCGCAGACACGGCGGAGAAAAACAATGGAGACCGACGAAGCTTGCTGCATCGCTAATGAGCTGCTTGCAGTGCTACTACGTACTTAGCTGCAAAGCGTAGCGGCGCAGACAAACTTCGCGCACCACTGTTCAGTTTCCTGCCGTGCGTAAGAGTCGATAACAATAAACAAAATAATAATGTATCTGCCGAAGAATGCTACACCGTAGTTGACTCACGCCAGCTACCTACTAGCTCCTGCAACGTCGACTTCAAAAACCAACGCGAAAGAGCAGCCATATCTCTCCTTCTCGTTGGCTCATATTTATAGAAGCACCCTGCGGGAAGATAACATCGAAAGCAGAGGAAGAAGACAAAGAGAAGGAAGAAAAATGAGAGCCTGCAGCCACAGCGCACCCTCCCTGGCAGCTCAGTCAGAAACGGCATTGGAAGGTGGCAGGACTGGAAGGCGCCACGTGGCGCCTCGGATTTGCCTCTGGCGTCAGGCTGAATCTGTTGGTGCACCAAGTTGCTTGACCGTCACCCGTTTCGTAACCAGCTGACAAGTAACAAGGACTGGACATGGGTTGAGGAAATGTAGAACTCGTACGTGCTAAATGCTACTCCTCGCGGACTATTCAGTTCTGAAGTTTCGAGAATAAACTTTCACAAGAGGATGGAACTAAACTGCGTCAAAGGGGGATTATGCGATTAGTAACAAGCGCTGCAAAAACGCACTCTTCTACCGCAGTTTCACGCGATGTAGGGATTATCACACCAGTACGTGGTGATCTCTGGCCCATTCGTCAAGATGCGATGGTTTAAGTTGTAGTGCACTGCATGGTTCAGTATAAAATATAAAGCACCTTCGTGTACCTAATGGGGACTAATGAGAGGATACCATAAGGGACCGAGTCGGATCACTTTTACGTGGGACCTCCAACTTTGACACGGCATAGCTCGCGCTAGAAGCATCGTAAAGGGATGGTTCCTTGCAAGAATATTCCTGGCGACGAGAGCTATCGAATGAACTAAGCTAATCACTGTGGAACATGTTCTGCGGGACTTACGCCCGTTGATCCGACTCAGGCCCCCAGGGTCCCTGAGTCGAATCAGTCAAACTAGGGTGCACAGAGAGAAAGAGCGTTGATTCGCAGTCGGACCGGGCCAAACTGGCTCTGCTCACGGAAAGGGCAGTCCTGTACTTTCGGACAGTCGGACAGATTCTAACTACGGTCGAACGATTTCCGTTTGCTGTGTCCTTATCGTGACAATGAAAACTGACGGACGAAAACGGAAAGCGGCAGCGGCAAACAAATGTAGGTGTCGTTGTGTATCCTTTGAATATAAAACGTCCGGAAAAAGTCGACAGGAAACCTATCGATAGCAATGGGAGAGTATGAGCTTTAAACAATGAAGCATACGCGACTTCCGTTTTCATATAGAACAACGTATGCAGTCTAAACAAGGCCACTCCTGTCCACTTTTGACGGACCCTTTAGAACTGCAAAGCAAGGGTATCATATCGAACAAAAGAATACTAGCCTACAGCTAGACGTTGACCGTGCAAGTACCTTGAGCGGACGTAAATGCTCGCGGGTAGGAAGGCTCCCTCGGTTCACTGAAACGATCCTTGGAACCACGTGGCGTAAGAAAATCTTCGGAACTGGCTTCACGATGAGCACAGCATTGCCCGCCGTTATTCTCAGCGTCGAAAAATTCACTCCCCGAACTCGTCGACGTCGTCATCGCCTGTTGCTGTGACTCTAAATCCCAAGCCGGGATTTGCCTAGCAGACTCCTCATTATCCGCTGCTGCCGGTGCAACTTTCGCTATGAACACACTATCCGATGTGCTGCCGATGCTGAAGTTCTCAAGCGTTCCGCTTCCCAACGACGCATGGTCACTCAGTGCCGATTCAGCACGTTCAAATTCGCGATACGCCTGCTGCAATTCGCCGCTATCGTCCTGCTCTTGCGTCCAGCTCGTATAGCCGACGTTCTCGTACGCCTCTAACGGTTGCGTTCTGCGCATCCGCGGGATCGCCGTCGATGTGGAACTGGTGTCCGTCGTCAACGACGGGTGTTCGTCCGTTGAAGTCGACGGTTCAACATACGGCTGCTTTGTTGAAGCGGGATTCTCATGAAACGAGATTGACGCTGTGAGGCGAGTTGGACTGCCAACCCTGAGGACATGTGCTCCACCAACGACACTTCGGTCGAAGCTTAACGACTGTTGGAGTGTTCCACAGGTCCGACCGTGTGCCGGAAAACTCGCGTCTAAACGAAACTCGAACGAGAAAGCGTGTCGTCGAGGCGCAGCGGTCGGACGTTGACGCATCTAGCTAGACTTTGCGGCGGACGCCGTTTTGTTACGTAATGTTGCGCGTATAGATGAGAACTTATTTATCAAGTCACGAAAACGTGCAACGGAACCACGGCTACTACGAGACGACGATCGAGGCATAAACAAACACGTCTGGCGTCACGGAAGCAAGCGATAGAACTGCGGTAATTCAATCAAAAGAAATCTCTACCAATCAATATTTGGTGGTTCGACATCCTCCATGCAGTGCATTCTCGACTTGTAAGCTCCTCGCATGCAGCCAATAAGGTTAGACGGCGGGTGAGAAGTATTGTGAAATCCCCTCGAGGTTTCCGACCAGATATAAATCTCCTCGCGACTAAATTGAGTCGCATGCCTTGCCACACATTGCATGGAAATAAACAAAACATAATGTCGGCCAATTTACCCAATAGCGTTATATTCTCGCTAACCGCTTGTAAGCTTCGAAAACGCAAGCGACTTTCACGCTTGAACTGAGCTAACAAGCAAACAAAATTGAACTGAAAATGTAGCGAACAAAAAAATGTGAGTATCGTTATGATGCTAGTTTACCTCGTTTGCTGCTCGCCACTGTAATAGCCAACGGCGGATACAATGGTGCTTGAGCGCTTTTATCTGAAGCTGGCAAATTTTCGGAAGAAATTTGCACTTTCGGTTCACCCTCGTCGACTTGCTGTCCATAGCCGGCGAACATGTTCTTCCGAATCGGCGCCGGCGAGAGCGATGTAAGCGGAGTCACCGGCGCACTATAGGTGCTGTATCGGTCCGCATTCTGTTCATACATAGGTGTCACCGAGTGTGGTCGTGCTTGTAGCTCAATGTTACGGTATCGGTCCAATGCACTGTGCACAGGACTTGGGGCACATTGACGATTTCCTACGATATACAATGAGTGTCAACGGGTCTTTTGTCACTCAGGCATTTTTCAAACCGATTAGCTTCTGCGCCATGATTGCTTTCGCGCTGGTCAACAGTGGTGTAGATTCCGACATAAGCCTGCTTGCGATACCTACGTATAAACGACGTCATCACCCAGTGCACCAGTCCAGGGGCTAAAGGCCATATTTGACCCTTTGGGCCAAAAATTCCTTATCAAAAATGGCGTCCGTTTGGTGTTTTTCCTATGTTCATGTGTTAGAAGTGACCCCCAAGCCCAAAAATTCTGCCCACCCCTGACATAAATGTTACGTAGTCGCAGCCGGGCAGCGAACATACCGATAACTGCTCCTCCGTGTGGTTGTGACTGGACGACGACGCCCTCGCTTTCTTCATCGCCGGAGGATCTCCTAGTATGATGAGACGGATGCGCCGTTATAGCACAAAATATTCGCTGACATAGCTGAAGAAGTTCAAGCGTCGCCATTGCACTTTTTCCCGTTTTTCACACGTTTTGCTTGTGCAACTTTAGCACGCTGCGGAAGCGACGATCAAACAGAAAATTCACTTATCTAATTTCCTCAACTTTGCTGGGCGTTGCCGAGATTGCTATTTTGGCAGCGCAAAAGCGAGTTAGCTAGCAAGCACGAAGAAATCCCATCCGACCCATTAAGTTAAAGGTTTGGCCTCCCCGACTTGACGTCTCCATTCTCGAAGCTAGCTGGAAGCTGAGCGAAAAGTTCGCGTTACGTCATGCGACAAGATTTGCTTACTTACCGTCGCAATGTGAGTCTCAAAATTCCGCTCGTTCGTGTGATAAGCCGATGAATTTCTGATTGTGATAAATTGAGCACAACGCGTCCGTTGACGTTGAGCAATAAATCTTTCGGACGCACGCCTTCGAGAGCGGCACGACTTTGTGGCAGAACCTAGAAGCAAGTCCTACACGTCGACGGTCGCGCCTCCTCAGCTAATAAATTGTAAAACGGCTTAGAAGCGACCAGCAACGCCCGAGTAGAGAACCTGTCTAATGTCTAGCTTCTTCGCTTTGGCGTGAAGCCGGGTCTATAGACAACAGAACTAGCAGGTAGTAGCTGGTGAAAGTTGAAGTGCGTGTTTCGCTACATAGAGACGAGAGCACTGTGTTTGTTGTTCACGTTGAGGATGGTTGGATGCGCGTCTAGTCTGCTAAAGTCAACGCAATGCAACGTCCAGAGGGGCCGCTCGACAGAGTGGTCAACGTGGCTTTTCTTACAGATAATAACAGCAAATTTTAATTATAATTGGCGTGGAGTGCCATCAAGAATAGTGAGACTGAAGCACCTGAAGAACAGTTGGCGCATGTTCCGAGTCGATACCACCGGCGAGTCGTAATCCCCAGGGTGGACCGCCAATAAGGGTGACCGAATAAGCCAGCGCTGAGGGTTCAGACTAGCAATCTGTAGAACAGAGTAGCAACATTTTGAACTTTCACTTTTGCTAAAAACTTATAACCGACTAGAACCGTACAGAAAAAAACTCAACGTCGACGAGACGATAGCAACGAATGAGGATGCGACGGGCTTTTGCAGCCGTTTGCTTCGTAGCTGGACGACGCGCTTTTGACGCTCACACCGGCGATAGAGCGAAATAGCTCGTCTGATCGGTCGATCTTTCGTGCACGAAGAAGTCTGCATATGTTTGTGAACTTTTTCGCCGGCAGCTGCTTCCGCGAGTTTTCTTCACGTTGTTAGCACAGCTTGCGGGGCCAAGTCCAATCAGACGCAGATTTATTTCTCGAATATGAAAATCGGACGCCAGTGAGAACAGCTTCCTCGCTGTCTTAATAGTGTTTGGCTTTAGAAGTACGTAATCACGAAATGTTAAATTAACGCGATTCAACGCTAGCTTCAATTTCTTCAAGGGTACATCTTGGCGAAACAACAAGCTCAGACACGTCATTCAACCGTGGCACTATCGAGTATCGTTACTCAACGTTGATATTTATGGACCATATGAATGGAAGTGGACTGAGCATGTTCCAGGGAAAACCACTATGGGGCCACTTATTTATTACTTCACCTGCCTGAGTGGGTGAAGAAATTTTGCACAGGAAGTGACGCTACATGTAAAAGATAGCCTATGCTTATAGGTTAAGGCTAGTGAAGAGCATGGGTGGTGAGTTTAAACTTTTGAATTTTTAACTGAAGTCATTAATTAATGACCCAATGCCGCTGGTGAGGTCACTGGTCCGTGTTTGTGCCAATAGCTATGAAAAGTTTTTAAAAATTGGGAAAACTAAAAACATGATCAGAGCAATCCGATTTTTGGAATTCCGATGACTTTCGTTCCCAAATTTTCATAATCGGAATTGGAATTGAAATCGGAAAAAACGGTCGAAATTCTGAAAATGGGAATTGAAATCTTAACTCCGAACGCCAGTTACAGTTTTCTGACCGATTGAAGGCTTTGAATCATTGCTCGGTCACCTCGTCTTCAGTCGCTTCTCGTCGTCATATCCACGTAAAGTCGGCGCAACTATCAAGCAGAGTTGCGAAATCGCGTCACGTGACGACTCGCGACGTTACAGTTGATGTGCAAGTGTTTATTCAAGATCCCGCGAAGCAAGTTCGAGGTGGTCCTCTGCGACTCCTTCGTTCTCATCTTCTCCTGCTACACAACAAAGACGCTCGTTATAATCATCGAACAGTATGTCAACGAGGAGGTCGTCAGCCACGTCTACCAGATACGTGATCCGAATAACTCATCGCCCTTTGCCGAGCTGTGCGTCCGCGGCGGTGAACTCGTCGTGCAGCGTCTGCCAATCGAGAATGCAATTCAACAAATTCTGAGCGAATATGAGCAGAACTCGCCGAAGCTAAATGGCAGCGCATTCGTGTCCGCGATGGAGTTTTTGTTCGAGCTGCAGACGTCGGAAACGAGACTCCATCTTTCACACAGGGATAGCGAGGCGAACTTAAAAACAGACGAAAGTGTCGCTGCCGGTCTGATCGCATTTGCGAAGTACTCAAAAAGGACGCTAGCGCGCTTCGGGGAAATGCTCGTTCTTGAATTTTGCAGGAGTCTGCAATTGAGGTGTCGTTTATTGTCACCAAAAAGGCTAACAACACCATGCAGACCGTTGAGAAAGTTTGCAAAAGTGGTCATCCAGCCACGCTGCTGTATGCCCCGTTTAGCTTCTTTATCGACATTCGCGACTAGGAGCTCGTCTATCGAACGGGAACAGAGCAGTTAAGAGTGAGCATCAACACCAGCTTACTTCGTGGGAAGCTCGGCATAGTGCTCTCAAAGGACACCAAGCTTTGGCTCACCGGTCTGATTTCACAGGAGCTGGAGTACGCCGATTTCGAGTCGACGATTTTCCTTGTTTCTGGCACATCGCTGGTGCACGAGGTGAGATTGAGTGCTCTTCACGAGCTGCTCGACCTTCGCCGGAGGCGATGCAGCGAGAATGACGAGAAGACGGTTTGGTGCAAAAGTAGTTGCGAGTCGGCGTTCTTCTACGCCGCTTACGGCTGCTGGCCGCTGATCTATCGGTATCAGTTCTCATCAATGCGTCAAAACACCTCAACTGATGTGCGTCTCTGCACCGTCGATGACTATCTGAATTCGACCCGATTTTCTCAGCCAGACGATCTTCAGCGAGAACTCGACTGCGTCGATGGATGCTTCGATCCATGCACGCAACGAACGTACTTGCTGACTTCGACGGATTTTTCAATGTCGGCTCCTGCCGATCCGCACGTCGCAACGGCGAGGGTATACGTGCAGTCGTTCGCGCATCCGGTTGTTGAGGAGCGACTGGCGAACGATTTCGAAAGCTTTCTGTCGAACTTTGAAGACGCTCTTGGGCTCTTCCTTGGCGCAAGTTTCGCCTCCGTCATTCATATCCCGGTGTTGCTACTGCAGGCCGCCGTCGGCTACTGGCGTCCAAATCGCAGGGAAAATGGAGAGGAGACCCGAGATAATGTCGAGATTGTCGCTGTTCATCATGGCGCGACGTGTGCGGAACGTTGCCACGTTGTGAACGAGAGGCTGGTAAGCATGGAAAGCGTGCTGATCGCTCTAAACAAGGCTGTTGAGCAAAATAACGTGCACCGCCGACACGTCAGTACAAGTGATTATTTTGCATGCCAGCTTTGAAGGTAATCCTTTTTGCCGCTAACAAAATATGCAGTCAGAATGTGGCCACTGATCATCAAAAATAAAATCAGTATCAAGAGTTCCGCAGCTGTGCGTAGTGACGGTGGACCTAGCGCAATGTTCGCCAAGTATACTAAATTGATTTACTGAGCTTCTATTTACTTACCGGTGTTCGACACCTTCTGCATCAAGTAGAAATTCGATATTCTTAGCTAACATTGAGTCAACAGCAAACATTTGAGCAAGACTCTTATGAGGATTAATATTTTGCAGCTATTCCGCGTCGTCAACTTCGGTCGGATTTCATCCACTCTCGAGAATGCCACCACCGTTGTTCGTTCGTTTCGCCGATGAAACCAACGTGTTCGGCTTATACCTTTTTAACACGTACCGGAGCAGGTTTGAAGCGATCTTCTGGTGCTCCTTAGTGCTCATCTTCGCCTGCTATACGACGAAGACGCTCGTCACCATAGTCGAAAACTACGTCGGCGAAGCTGTCATCAGTCACATTTAGGGGCCGTACACAACTGACGTCAGCACCTAGGGGGGAGGGGGAGGGTGGGCAAAAGCTGACGTTTGCTGACGAAG